>JAMPIV010006974.1:7500-52028 GCA_024509875.1 Oreohelix idahoensis | reverse complement strand
CATAATACATAAATAATTATTTTCCCCCTCGGGTAGTGTGCTCTATTATCATTAAATATCTCAAACATATGTTTTTTTTTTTTTCTTCCTAGTCCTAATACAATATTATAATTTCATAACTACATTCAGGTAATAACATGGATTACATAAAGATGGCCAGTGATTTTCTGGCTATACTTAAACATTATTCATTAAAGTCTTTTCCCTTATTAATCTCTCTTTATCCCAACTTTTAAGTAAAACTGCAAGGATTTTATTAAGTTCTTTCCCCACAATGATAATATCTTTCTTAGCAACTCGGTGAAACAACACAAAGTTTGATGTTAACTTTACTCTTTATATAAATTTATATGTTCTTTTATCTCCCAAAGTACAAGCAAAGCTGTAGGGCTTTTACATGAAGCTATAAGATTATCTAACCCCATTTAATGAGTGTATGTAACATGTTGAAATGGCACTTGTACGACTGGGACTCTCCCCTGCAAATATTCATTCATAATCAATATGGCAAACACATTTTCAAATACAATAATAATTATATAAATGTTGGTCTTACCGAAATATCGAATTTTTTCACTATGTAAGTTAATTACAGCCATAAATGGTCACACGAAGATCTCCTCTGATAATCAGAACATAGCGAAGTCATCTGATCACACTGGTCTGTATTACGTTTTTAAACATTACAATGTGATAAGTTTTTAAAATTGATATAAGTGGCAAGGTATCGCTCGTCTTTATGAGAGTATTTATTTCCACTTTCTTAGGTTAATGCTCAGCAAACCAATCCAGGGGGTCCTTCCGTTCAAACCGTCCTCACTTTTCAAAAAGTTAACCTACAATATGCTAAATCAGTGAGGACACACCCTTTCTTTTGGCATCAATATGGCTAGCTTTCATTAAATGAAATCCCAGGCACGTCTATATTATGTCATTTCAATTTCCTACCATATCGCTAGTATTATCTTAAGGTCCATGTTAATCCAGATAATGAAATATATTTACCTTAGTCTAATACCGTTTCGTTAATCTATGTATAAGGTTTCAACCACTTAGTGGATATTATATTTTACCATTTTTCCCGTTCTTTCCTTTATATTTCTTCAAAGAAACATATCTTTCTTGTTACTTTAAGATAAATATATTTTAGGACTAAAGAATTAATATTATCATATTAACAAGCTAATTAGTAGCATTTTAATCTTCATTTTTAGTCTTTATTTTTCACTTTCGTTTTTCGTTTTGCGGCATTTTATGTTTCAGTTTAATACAATCAGAACGAGCTCTATTAATTTCCCAAGTTCTCTCCCTTGTCATTTTCCAAGAAATATACACCGATTTTCTAACTACACTATCTTTTCATACGCGTGGGGGGCATGTTGGTTAAAGGCTTGGCCAAGTCTGGACGTCACATTGGCATTTATTCCTACTATCGTTTTCCTATGTTAACCCTGTAGAGAAACCGAGAAAACTCTAGTATTTTAGGTGGTGTGGGAATTACCTATGTTATTTTTATACCTACAAACGACTAGTTTTCTATACTTTGATCGGTGAAATATATCGATATCAGCACAGATGGCGAACGAGGTACAAGTTGACGACTGAAGCTGAGTTCAAAGTGTGGTGGCTAAGAGAGACATGATTGAAACTGGCCATTTAATCCAGCAGCCTGGGAGGATGAAGTTGCCGATCGCACCAAGTGCCAATACTTTCTACGGCGCCACCTCAGATTGGACGAAAAGAAACTCTCACGGCAAGCAGAAGAGAGGAGAAAACGTAGAAAGGAAGACCTGGAAAATAATCAGCTGAGGGTTGTCCCCTCGGAGGCGCATTCCCATAGTCAGTTAAGACTGAAGGGGCTATTATTTATTATATTATTAAAAATATGTATGTGTATATATATATACATATATATATATATGTGTATATATATATATATATATATATATATATATATATCCCAACGGGCTGATCACCCGTTTGCCAGTCACTTTGATTACGGAAACAACAGCAAACGGATTGATTTGTCGTTGCCCTAAAGACGCCATTAGGCGTGATGGGAACAACGGCAAAGAAAATCTATTCGCTGTTGCCCTTAAGACGCCACTAGGCGTAATGGCCACTGACTGCTTTGCCGGTCGTTGGCTAAGGACGGAAGAAGAAGAAGAAGATATATATATATAAAATTTGCTTTTTATGAAACGTGTAGAGACTGTTTGAAACGCTCAGCTGAAGAAATACCTCTCAGACGCGTCATTTTCGTTGAAAATATGTTTGCCTTGCATATGAAGTCACACTTGGTTGTATACGTGCACTACTCAAAGCATTCTTTTGTTTGTTAAGTGTAAAGTATATCGACGTATTTATAATTCTATAACTGTGCTGTGCTACTAAAAATAGTTGCCACTGTAAAAGTTTAAAACAAACCAAATCATGCGTGGCGCTTATACCGACGTCACACTTTTTTAATTATTATTTTTATTGTGCTATGTTTGGTTCGATCCTTTTAGTATGTCCCTAAAGTATAGCGCAACAGTAACTAAGGATGGCAGTAATTACACAAACAGTAAGTAAGTATTAAGAAGAAACCAGCATATCCATGGCGTGATTATTGTTCGAACCTTTGCCTTCACGGAACTATTTTTCTGTGGCCGATTCCAGGCAGAGGTTTACTTATTTATTTTATTTTTCAGTCCACCTGTTACCACAGAGCCATTTATTAATTATGGACAATAAAAATATCAATAAATATAAAAAAGGTAACGCGTCTTACTAGGACCACACAGGACAACAGCCTACGTTGCGGTCATACGGGGGGGGCCTTCGTACATTGAAAGGAATGATGCGAGAGCAAAGTAAGAAACATGAAAACAAAAAATAAAAAAGAATACATGTTTTCTTAAGAAGTGTATCGCCCTGTCTAATTAGCCACCAATGTGTTGGATATGCAAAACTGGCTTTCCGATTTCCGTCGCCGGGGATATAAGAGAGTAAGTGCTAAGTAGGGACAACAAATAAACAAAAAACCACGCTAAAAAAAAAAAAACCCACTAGATATCCATAGACCATGAAGGTCCTGGGCCATTGAAGTAAATGGAGACAGGTGTAGGTTCCATCCGAAATGTCATAAAGGTGCAAGGCTGAAATAAGAATACTCACAAATGTAAACCCCTTTGGCCAAAGAGAAATTTAACTGCTAACTTTTGTATGTTAATGGTATAAGGCCATGTTGCGTGAATCAGTGAAGATGAATGTAGTACTACAGAAGAGTATCTGCAGACGTTTGTAGGTAATGGGTATAAACCATGTTGTGTGATTCCACTGAAGATTGAAGATGTATCCAGATAAACTGCTCACATGTATGTAATGGTCTACAGCCATTTGCGTGAATCACTGAAGATGAATGATGTATACAGAAGTAACTGCTACTTTGTAAGATTGGTATAAGCCATGTTTTGTGTGATTCACTGAAAAGAATGATGTATAAAGAAGTAATCTGCTACGTTTGTATGTAATGGTATTAAGCCATGTTGCGTGAATCACTGAAGATGAGATGATGTATAACAGAAAGTAACTTGGCTTCGTTTTGGTATGTCATGCGTAGATAGACCATTGGTGCGTGAAATCCACTGAAGATGAGATGATGTATACAGAAGTATCTGCTACCGTTTTTGTATGTCAATGGTTATAAGCCATGTTGTGCGGGATTCACTGAAGATGATATGATGTACTTACAGAATTAACTGCTATGTTTGTATGTAATGGTATAACGCCATGTTGAGTTATTCACTGAAAGGATATGCTGATGTATTATCAGAGGGTAATAGTGGAGCATCAGAGGGCACGTTAGTATACAGTAGTGTTTTGTGCTTGTGGGAGTGGTTGTGACTTGATATGTAACGATTGGAAGTTAGTTTTCTGCGTCTGTGTGTGTGTGCGCGCTGCGGTGAGTTTTACGAGCTTTGTCTGTGGAAGGTTAAAGGAAGTAGGGACTTGGAATGATACTGTGCACAGGAGAGAAAAAGGGGTTAGTAACGCTAGGGACAAGGTACAGACTTGGCAACCCCATAGTTCTTTTCAAACCCATTTTCATAACAAAGTATATTAAAAATTCGGCCACCGCACAGTTACTAGGGCCCAGTTGAATACACTGCGAGAGAGAGAATGAATTTGAAATATAAAACCTTAAGTCCGTGGCCCCCACCCAAAATGGACCAAACTCGGGACCCGCAGTTATAGAACATCACGGACGGTGTATACACATGAGAGAGAATAAGGACTCCTGAGTACGTTGGCGAGCAATTATTTCTCTATGCCTTAAGCAGACATATTTTTCTTCCAGTAAAATCCAGAGGTCTTCAAGGTGGACATGCTTCAACATTTGGCAAGAATAAGTCTGTCCGACATTCTAAGCATTTCCGATCTATTGAAAATATAATTTACCTTTCTTGATATTACCCAACGTCGTTTAAGTAACGGAGTTTTGTTTGGACCCCGCATTACTGTCGCGGTGGGAGGTGATTAGTGTATTTCTCGGGGCCATTTCTCTCGATGACCTTCTCGTAGTTATGACATGCACGTTGGTTTATACCTAAGGGTCAATCGAGCTGAAGGGAAATTCAGCTTTCTGTACACTACGATTGTTTGAAACCGAAACTATGAATATGTTGTTTTTTTATAGGGACTGCGGAACACGGCAGTCATAAGTGCAGTACACATATTTCTATCACAACTGGTTGTGTCTGCTTGACTGGATAAACTATTTTTTAATATCGTTTGCACTATGTGGCTTCTGTTCGACTACCATCTTTGGTTGGTCTTCAGTTTGTCTAATTAGAAAATCACATTTACGTTACTTTGTTGTTAATGTACGGACATTTTGATTTTTCTGTGAGTCGAGTTATCTGTTTCACAGTGTACTTACGTTGTCTACGGATCTCTGGTGTAAATTCCAGAGAATATCTGAGGAACACACATGGTCAGGAGCACTGGTTTCCTAAGAAGTGTTCGTAAATAGTTTAAGAGCGGTTGTTGTCCGAGCTGGCAATGGTTAGATGTAATATCCAATCGTTGCTCAACAGAAAACGAAATGAGGCAAGAGCACTTCTCTGCTGCGGCTTTCATCGCAACAGGAGGAGGTATGCTGTGGTGGAAATCGAAATAGGAAAATAATGATGAGAATTTCTATTTCTACTCTCATTCTTTCTTATCTATCTAACTAATCTTATCTATCTACTCTGATCTATCTATCTATCTATCTAATCTATTCGTATCTATTCAGCTATCTCATCTATCTATCTATCTATCCTCTGTCCTGTTCTTTTTAGCCCACTTTCTAGGTCCAACCTTTTGTCTGTCGTTCCTAATCTGCCTGGCAGCATTTCCGTCTTGCTACCTTATCTGCTGGCTTTCTGTCTGTTTTAAATCTTTTGTCTGACCATCCCATAATTTAAATAATTCTTGATGCTTGCCTGTATGTCTGTGGGTTTCGTCAGATTACTTGGTCAATATACACACTACCCTACTTCTCTGTGTCTCTCTCTCTGTGCACGCTGTGGTGTCTTTCCTAGTCTCCTCGTTATTAATCAATTATCAATCACGTACGAACCACTGTACTAACTGATAAACACTAATGGTCCTGGTCATCACTTTGGTATTTTCATACTTTATCGCCTGTGGAAAATTGAATTCATATATTCTGAACCTTCTTAGCTCTTCGCAGACGCCACAACTTTCAATAAATACAATGCCATCCTACTATCCTGTGCAATCATTCTAGGTTTTTCCATATCTTATTTATATTTCTTCTATGGCTAATTTCCTACGTGCGGCGTGTATTTTGTCCTCAATTTCCTCGTACCTAGGATTCCAGGAAAATGTACTGCCTTGTTCTATCACTTTGTCTTTCTCATGTTGTCTTATCCATCGACAGTTGTCGTCTATTTAAATTGTGATCATGCGAATGATGGAACAGTGTAAAATATAAGAGAGAAGAAGTAACCAGTACGGCCATTCTAAACTTTTGTAAAATAAAGCAACAACGGTTATTTCGTTCCTTCACTAACTAAGTTTATTTAGGCGATAAGACGAAAACTCCAAACAAAATAGTAATAAAAATCGTAAGATAAAAAAATGAAACACATATAAACTGCAATATATAATATAATTAAGGCCAGAAATATAGACAAACCTATGGTAAGCAAGATTAAAGGCATAATACTAAATCCACCGATTATGGTACAATGTCTATGGAACAAAAACTTTTGTATTTCATTATGGACAGAAAAATTAACTTGAAGTGTTTCTCTTCATTCAGAGCATGTAAAAGCTGGCATAGACTATATCATCTACAAAGACACTCCCAGAGCAGATTGTGAATCAGATCAATGGCAACTAATTGCAGATTTTAAGTTATAATTGAAAAAAAGTGACGGAAGGTGCTCGACCTTCTCGATGTAAGCGCCATACACCATGAATATAACATAGATAGTACAAAACAAATTCGTAGCACTGAGGGCTGTACAAGAGGATATGACACACCGGATGAGCTAGCCACACATGCGAGAGAGATTCTCTATCACATCAGCAGAAAACATGATCCCTAGAAAAGTTCATAAGAAGCAGATATATATCACGAGGAAATAGTGAGGCTCATAGAAGAAAGAAGAAAATTTGAAGCAAACAAGGGTATGAACGGAAGCAGTGACAAATACAAAAACTGCACCAAGAAACATCTTTAAGAGATAGGAAAAGATAATAAACAGTACATATTGTACACCTGCAATAGAATATAAAAGCAGCAATTTCAGGTAAAAGATGGGGTATATGTTCAAGGAAATCAGAACGCAAACAGAATATTATTAGACCAACATTACATGTAATCAATGATAAAATGTAACATATTAACAGAAAGTAGGATGATATTGGAGAGATGGAAGGAGTACTGTAGATAAATGTTATGAGTAAGTACAAAGACCCCAGGACAATGTACGATTGAAAGTGAAAGAGAGAGAGAGCCAGAAACCTAGAATAGAGGAAGTAAGCCAGCAAACAAAAGCCTGAAGACTGGAAAATTCACCAGCATTGCGATGTTATACCAACTGAACTAATCCAACAATGGAGGAGAGTCCAGCGTCCGCGTTATCATGTCAACTTTGTGTGAAGATCTGGAACAAGCAATCAGGGCCCAAAGCAAGGAAAAGATCTGAGTATATCCCTCTCTCCTAAGAAAGACAATCTAAAACTGTGTACCAATATCGTTCTATTGCTTGTAATATGTCTGCAGCATAATCCTCTTTGCGGATTATCATGAAGAGGAAAGAAAAGAAGATAAACATGAATAACAAGAAGTACAGGCGGGTTTTAGACAAGGCATTGGTACAGGATATCAACATTTTTAAATGTGAGAAACATCCTCGAGAAATGCAGAGAATACAATGTAGATCTTCATGCCTGTTTTGTAGATACACCAAGTCCTTCGACTGCGTACAACATCAGAAAATGGGAACATCAATGATAGGACATGGGTTTTCCGCGCATTGGATCCCATCTATTTGAAACACTAAACCATGAACACAAGCAGCTGTCAGATTAGCGGGAGAAACATCAGGATGATTTGAATGGAAAAGGGGAGTAAGGACAGGGTTGCATCCTCCTCATACTGTGTTTAAAACATCTATGCAGAAAATAAAATGAGAAATGTTCGGAAGTGAACCAAGAATTGGTGAAAACATGCGAATCCGTTCACAATTGGTCGAGCACATTCGCCACGTGCGCAGAAGCGAAAGCATAGCAATGCCTTCGTGCTACCTCAACTCATGTGGCGGAAGCCCACCTTACTATATTTACGAGTTGGGGTTCCTCTTCAGATCCTGGTTGATAATGGATCACAATTATCGGGGAAATTAAATGGAAGAAAGTGTTTTCAGCTTTTCCAAACGACGACACATTCATACCTCTCCATATCACCTTCAGAGCAACGGCCAATAGAACGGTTCAATGAACCTTTAATTTCCGATAACTGCGAAAGCGGGAGCAGAGAACCCAGTGCATGGAATTCTACTGCCGAGCGCAACTGTTTCGCCTACAGAGAGGTACCTCATTCAATCCGACAGGAATTCTAACCAGCAACACTAAGCCTGTCTTTGGGCGCCCACCCAAAGTCCTCAGATAAACTTCTGATCAATCATTACAGATCCATAAAAAGGGGATACACCATTCATAACCGAATGGCCACATTCCTTTGAGAATCCTGGTGGACAGCCAACGCCTCCATACATTTTGGAAAGTGCGGACAACACAGTTTGCATTAAGCCAGTCAGAAACTGCGCAATACCGTCTAACAGGACCACTAAGTACCGCGGTCTGAACATTGGGATTGTGATGTACTTCTAGCTATTCGACAAGTGAATTTTCCCTGATAACATGCAATTGATTGAAAGGACTATTTAGAAAATTCTGACATTTGAAGCCCTAAACATTTGATGTTAACTGATTCGTTGTCGCCAGACGAACAGGAACCGAATTCACCGAGACTAAATTAGAATGGGCAGCCAACGCCTCCCCAAAGACAGGGATACATCCCCGAGCAGTTGAGGCCATTTTCTCGCAAGGTGATTGGACGCAAAAGCGGTCACCGTCAGAAACCGACACTGTCGGAGAGTTCTCACCAAGGACGGTCCCCCCCCCCCCATCAACCCCAACTTACCCCCCCCCTCCCCCCCACCCCACCCACACCCCCCCCACCCCCCGTGTGTTACCCCACCCAACCCCCCCCACCCCCCCCCCCCCCACCCCCCCCCCCACCCACCCCCCCACCCCCACCCCCCCCCCTGTATGCGCAATATATTTATATACCAGGGCGGTTTCCCTGCTTGGGGTCTAAGGACGTGTGAAATCCCCTAGAACTGTATCATTGGGCCGAGATTTATTATGTGGTCAGGGTTTCTATGTCCTCCCATCTTGTATCCAGTTGCACAGATATAACTAGATCACTTGCAATACACTGCTGCCCGACCCCCCCCCATGAACTTCCCCCCCCCACCCCCCCCCCCTCCCCTCCCCCCCTCCTTACCCCCCCACCCCCCCCCCCCCCCCCCCAAGCACACCTCCCCTGCTCTGTGCCCCCCCGCCCTACCCCCCCCCCCCCATCCCACCCCAACACTCCCCTCCCCCCCCCCCCCCCCCCCCCACGCCCCCCCCCCCCCCCCCCCCGTACCCACACCCCCACCCGTCCCCTCCCCCCCCCCCCGCCAATCCAGATGACCCCCCCCCCCCTCCCCCCCCCCCCCGACCCCCCCTAATCACATTGTTTAATAGCTTAAATTATCTTTTAAAGTCGCGAAAGGAATTTATATATTAATAAATATTAATTTAAATGATCCCTATATCTTATAGATGTTAATTTAACCCCCACTAGAAACTCCGCGCAAGTGTTTATTAAATACCTCCCCCCCCCGCCCCCCCCCCCCGCCCCCACCCCCCACCCCACCACACATCTACACCCACATACCCACCCACCTACCCATCTCCCCCCACCCCTCTACCTCCCCCCCCCCCCCCCCCCCCCCCCCCCCCCCCCCCCCCCCCCCCCCCCCCCCCCCCCCCCCCCCCACCCCCTAGATTGATCACCTTTTGCAATCCCACCCCCCCCCCCCCCCCCCCCCCCCCCCCCCCCCCCCCCCCCCCCCCCCCCCCCCCCCCCCCCCCCCCTCCCCCCCCCCCCCCCCCCCCACCCCCCCCCCCCCCCCCCCCCCCTAACATAATTTACATGAAAGAAAGCCTTTAACCCAAAGGACTCATTTGGATCATTATCATCTAATATTAAAATATTCAATCTGTAAGGATAATACTGGAAGATGAAAACAGTGCCAGTATAAGCGATATTTTAACTATACTGCTCTAATTGAGAGTTATTACCGATTTACCTGGACTGTGACTGAGCCTGACGTTTTTCTCACTGGATTTGTTAAAAAAATAACTTTACCGGTCAGTTGCTGTCATCACACGCAGTGAACAGCATGATATTTAGCCTTCACCTTCATTTTCACCCCACTGTGTTGAAAACCTGACGTCAGTTAGCCATCCCATAGACTGTGACGTTTTTCTTTATAATAAACACACAAGAACTCTTAGAAACTTCAATGTCTACGGCGAATAAGCGGAGAATTAGATTTTGCTCTCTCTCATTGTAATACCCGTCGGCGCTTGATATATAGCTCGTGGCATGCGGATTGCCAGAGTACCATAGAAAGGTACTTTGTATGAATCATTCTCTGTGAACTGATGGTGTTCGTCTGCAAACTAGATTATTGTTGTAGAAATGTTGGGCAACTTGTACTGGTTATTAATCTGACTAATTCTATGGATTGAATTATATGCAGTCCGTCTGTTATACTATTGCTAGGACGTTGTAATCTCACCTGTGGTGTGAGTTACCTCAACCACGGTGCATATATTGAAGTGTGGGATTCCTGCACTACTAGTTTCAGAATGTATGACAAAGGATGATATGGAAGATAGTAATCAAACATATGGTTCTAATTTATATTTTTGTGCAAAAACCATTATGTTTCAACTTGTCCTACAAGGATGTATTAATAAACGGTTTGTTTTTGACTCTATGTTATGACTTGATCCGGCAATTGTTCTATGACACATTTAGGTGGGATAATTTCACTGTTAACTCAAGTTTCCATCCCCCACCCCCCTTTTTTGTTGTCTTTGACTTAGTAAAGGGCAATGCTCACAAATGTTGGGATATAAACAGTATTTAGTCACTATACACCAATAATCTAATCATTGTAACACCTCTTTCAGGAGAAATTAAACTCACTGTTCCTAGGTTAAACCCATTCCCATATGTCCTGGATATGAATATCTACCCTCTTGACGTCCCCCAGGGTTTACTTTGTCTACATACCCAAGCGGGAAGTGGCTTAGTGTTCCCAACTGAGCATATTCAAATACCACCCCAATTCTTCCCCACCCTCACCCCCATCCTTCACCTTATTAAATGTCTGCATTTTTTCAATGTATGTTATGATAAGATATATTATGTACACACTTGAGACTGGCTTTTTTTGTTGAATGAAATAATTGATTAAACTTAAGGAATAATAAAACATGTCATAACATACATTATATTCGTAGACTGTGTTTGAAGCTACCCAAAAGCCCAAAAAATCCCCTATTTTTGTAAGATTAGGGACTGTATCCCAGGTGCGTTCTGAGTGTGTCTGACTGCACCAAATTCGGTGTTGTCACATGCGCAAATGAGATTGTGTCTGGAAAACTGGCAAAATAATTGTTTGACCAGCGAGGGGTGGAAGAGAAGATTGTGAGAAACGATTTTGTCGTAAATAATGTCTGTCAGGTATCTTGACCTGTTACCTCCTTGTCCAAGCTCTCCTTGTGGGTAGACTCTATTGGGCAAATAGGATTTTAATTCTATTCTATTACGAGATAACCTATCACAGGAGTTTTTCACCATACTATTCATTCTCACTTCTAACACACCGGACTACTATTTTCTACCCCCCACCTCTTTTCTTTGTCAAAATAAATTTGGTTACGGAGCAGATCAAAGTCGGAATAAATCTTGATATTGGCACGAAGTCATCCTCCTGAAAATGCTTTAGATTGACGAGTAAAATAATCCATCCCCGTGTCTTAGCATAACTACGCTCTGTAGAAAGATAGCATTCGCTAATTGACTGTAAGATAGCTGTTTAAATGAGTACGCAGAATATATTTACTCAACATCTGAAATCTGCTGATGACTAGTACATTACAACGCACGCGCGCATAAAGTTATGAGCCATGCTCATCTTGATGGCCTCTTGCAGTAGCCTGTGGAAGTATGTAGGAAGAAGCCCAGTGTAGATCAGTCGAAAGAACCCTTAATGGATATCTTAGAGTGTAGAATATCTGGCCGATTGTGGCAAATAAGATTCCATCTAACCTGAACCTGGCCGTGTAGGAGCATGGTAGCAAGCTGCGAAGAATGTTGGAAAAAAGTATGCAGAACGATTTCTCACGGACATCAGGCTCCCTAAGGGTTTTCTAACCAGTTTGAGTTCGCAGTAGCTTCCGAATATGAAGTGAAGACAGAGACTGCTAAATGCCAGTCCGTGTGAAAAAGTTAACCCTATACCCTATGCCACTCGGGGAGTTCGCTTTTATAGAGATAGAATAGAGAAATTGCTCAGTGGCAGGCATCAGGTATTTCTCCAGATCCGAAATCACATTATGTGGCTTAGCTGTTTGTGTGCTCCTTCGGAGAAGCGCTACACGGAGAGAGCATAGAGATGTGATGTGTATAGAGACTATAGGAGAGATGACTTGCAAGTGTCCGGAGTACCAGGTACTAGAAACCTCTGTCCGGAATTCAAAACTCACTGTTCACTAAGCTTAATACAGCTCGTTATTTCTCTAAGAAAATTCGACCCGTTATCCAAAGGGATACTACCATCAAATTCCCGTGAAGAAAAGAGATCGACCACTGCTGGCGATTTCAGCAATCCGCCTGGAAGTGACACTTTTGAAGAATTTAATGTCCTCCCATGCTCGGATTAACATAATGCGCCTCTCGCACATTCACTGTTTTTACGAGAATGAATGAGTATAAACTTCTCGTCAATCCCCTTCATAACCCCTGGCGATTTACAAACTTCATAGAGACGATATCTATCATCGCATCACAGAACACCATTTGAGGAAACAACTGAATGCAATAAGAGATGCTACTCCAAAGGCTTAAGGAGCACAGTGTTTAATCCGCTCCGTCCAACTGACTAAATGCCAGATAGGTTTTTGACCAACTGGGTGGTTTTTCGTCCGTGGGCCACACCCATTTCACGAAGTGTAATACTGTTTTTTTCACCGGAGGAACGTATATACATGTTTTGATCACAAATACTGCGCAATATGCACCTCGCGCGCGTATTAATAAAAAGGGATGTCCAGATCGTTGCCGTCGCGTTATGTGGATTTAACCAACGCTTACATAAAGGGATTTCTTTGTGATCAAAACATATAATGTAGCCTCGCCCCACTGACGAACGTTACGATAAAATGAGTATACTCCGGAAAAAGTGATCATGGGACCGCTTGAGGTGTGAGAATGTCTAAAAAGTACGCCTCAAGGAAACTACTCCCAGAGAAACCTAATTCTGCACCTACCGAACTTAAGCCACCATTACATACTAACGTCCCACTGAAGCTAGTCAGATAGGGATTGGAGCCACCTTGCTACAAACTGGGGGAAGGGCAATGCGTCTACATAATTCCCCATAGCTTTCCTTTAAGGCCGAAAGTGTAATGCTGCAGAAAGATATTACCCACTATTGAACGGGAATTGCCTGGCTTTGTATGGGAATTCAGAAATATCTACCATTACTTATATGGAAGCCTTCACCGTTTCATTGCGACCACCAACCATTGATGTCTTAAGCTGCTCCAAAAACCTGAATTCAAGGCTCATGAGGTGGTCCGAAGTTTAATGCAACCATATAACTTCAAAGTTAAAAAAGATCCTGGGAAACCCAATATCGGAGCAGACTTTCTCGAGCCCGACACCCATGCAGTAGGAAGAACAGGCAAGTCATCAGCGACCCGAATAATCCTAACCTCCCCTAACAACTTCCAGATGGTGGGGAATCAAAACGAGACGGAGAGGGGATCGAGAAAAGAATGTGCATGTCGAAACTAGTTCAACCTTACGATAAATTTTCACAGGGGCTAGTGTCGCGAAATTTCTCCGACCTAACCTCTTCACCTCTCTCTGCTCTCTTCTCTCTCTCTCTCTCTGCTTTTTTTTTTCACCTCCTCCCATGATTTCGAATGCCACATAGGAATGACCAAAGATACCAAGGAATTTCCAGTCAAAATGTCGCTTTGCTATTTTAACTGAGAGGAAATAACCCTTCAGACCGGCGATACCGTCAAGTTGACCGGTAATCTCCGCCAATACCCAAAATATTTTGGGGGATCTCCAAAGTGAACCTGTGATTTCCCCGTTGACCTGAGGAACGCCCAGTGATCGATAATTTCAAGGATTTCCCCGGGTACCACAACTTCAAGACATTCACTCCATGACCCAGGATGATGGATTCCAGACTTTTGGCTGAGGTCATGACCGCTGTTGTAACTGTAATATATGAAAGTGACTACATCGAAGTATGTTTTACTCTCTTTGCCACCCCGGGGCTGAAACTTCTAGCGTAAATCTGTCGGACCAGAGGGCAGAGAGAAATTGCTTATGACAGCATATGCCGTCTTTGAGCCAAACCGCTATTTGGTATCAATGCGGTGGAGCTAAATGCATTATCTTCGTTATAATGCAATGTTATTTGTACTGAATGTTTAATTGCTTTCAATTATTAACGCTTTATATCCAATTACCTTGGATTAATGCTTGCACTTGCTTTTTTTTCATCCATTTCTACTCATGTAATTGGTTTTGATAATTATTGAATTCATATATTTATTTACCGGTTATATGATTTTTGTATGCCTTTTGTTTGTGATCCATTGATGCCTTCAGTTGTTTCACAGAAAATAATGAATTTGCACTACCGCTGCCCGCCTCTTTTTATTTAAGGGTTTTATAATTTATCGCTTTTCATGTATTTAATGTTTGTATGATCTTTGTAGCCTTTACAACTGTTGATAATATATTAGGCGCCTAACACCCTATATTAAATTATATGTTTGCAGTGCTCGAAGAATTACGCCCCAACATGGGTCCATAGTCATTTATTAATAATATGAGTGATATCTGAGCCTGGATTATGGACCACACTCAGGACAAATTAAGGCCTTAAAACCAGAGATCTAAATATATTGTTTCCTTTGAGTGAAGTCTCCTAGCTTCCTGGTGGTGACGAACCAGGTGAACTCGCAGTCGAGGTATTGGAAGCCTTGCAGTATACAGCGGAATACAATTCCAGCAACTTGGCCAGGGGGAGAAAACTTGCAGTGAATGTGAACGTCAAGACATGCACAACAACATTCATGATAATGCTTTTTTAGAAAGGGGATCAAACCTTTAAAGATATTGGTGACATACCAGTCTTGAGTTAGAATTAGGACATAACGCTCAGCCAAACGTAAAAGAGTACCCAAATAATAAACATAACATTTGTGTAGACTTATTTTTTATCTCCCTTTACCCAGTTGCTGTAGACAAATAACATATATAGTAAATATTTTGTATATTTTTTCTCTTCGGTTTATCTGTAACCAATTTAGCATGGTCTAATAGATTATTCATAGAAACGAATTTTCACTGTTTTTTCTTCTTTTCACGAAATGTTCTGTAGTTGCTTGGTAGTATTAACTGTTTTTGTTAATCTTTATCTCTTATTACCACTGGGGGTCTCATGAAGCCACTATCAGTACCCTCAGGGGGAAGTGTGGCTGAAGGACCTAACATACTCTCAGGATCTTGAGGGGAGTGAGCTTCGTTTGCTTTTACTGAGGGGGGGGGAGGGGGGGGGGGGGGGGGGGGGGGGGGGTATGGGGGGGGGGGGGGGAGGGGGGGGGGGGGGGGACAGGGGGGGGGGGGGGGGGGGGGGGGGGGGGGGGGGGGGGGGGGGGGGAGGGTGGGTGGGGGGGAGGGAGGGAAAGATGGGGGGGGGGGGGGGGGGGGGGGGGGGGGGGGGGGGGGGGGGGGGGGGGGGGGGGGTAGTGTCTGTTTAATTTACTAAACATGAAGGAATAGCTCTGGATAGCAAGTTCTGGGAGGCTCTACCTTGTTGGTAGTAGGGAACTACTCTCCATTGATCCAGGTGCAGAACCAGGATAACACTTAAGGCAGAGTGAAATTCCAATTTAGGTAATATGACGTGATTGTAATCGACAGACATGAAACTGCTGCATTAGTGGGGTTCACTACGCATTTTTAAGAACAGGGGGGTATCCTGTCGTAATCCTGGAATCTGTATAGACAACGTTACGGATTCATATTTTCCGCGCTCAATCTAGGATGTAAAATGTTCAAAGTATAATAATGCCAACTCAGGACCGACTTCTCTCTTTAGTGTCCTATATATGAACCTTGTTGTGTTTGAACAGAAAGGACCTATCTGTGTAAATATTGTGAAGTCAGTTATTTTTATTTCTCTTAAAGAATTCTGGAGCGAGGTATACAAAAGGAAAATAACTAAACTAGTTATAACATCTGATATATTACTGAATGCTTAGGTCCAACAAACGGCCTCTGTAAAGTAATTCATTTATCAGTCGAAAAACTTGGTTCTATAGTGATATCTTCTACATCCGGACATGGTTCCCGATTTTCAATTACTTAAAAAATGCAAAGATTTAAAATGTCATGTAATACTGAAACCTAAACAATTTTTATAAAAAAAACAAGGTAGAGATAAATTAGCAGTTTATTATCACTTTGGGTGTAATTAAAATCGGTTCCAATAATAACTGAGATATAAAGGATGCTTTTAAACGTAGTCAAATTATACGCGCGGGGGCTGAAAACGCGTTTAAATAAAATTCTTTATAAAATACTTTAGACCTGTGCTCCGATTTGCCTGACACAGCTCTATGCATATTACGAACAGAAGTCTTACCGGATTTCTCTTCGACACTAAATTTAAAACGATATACACCGAGCTGCATGAATCTAGCTCAGCACGGTAACATGCAAAGTCCTGTTTGCCATTTCTGACCTGAAAAGTCAGATCTTTAGATTCGTAGTGAAGGCCTGTTCAGCTTGTTGTGTATTATTGCCTGATGGTAGAGAATAGATATATATAAAAAAATAAATATATGTAACAAAATATATACTATATATTTATATATTATATATACTATAATTGCTATATACTATATATATATTATTTGTATATATTTTTTAATTTTGGTGTAAAACGCTTATGCAATTTTTTTTGCTGCTAGAAAGTATTGACCACAATAACAGGTTCTATGCCCTACTGGCCCACTATGTAATTACGTGTGTAGTTTTAAAGGCGACAGGCCAGAAATTGGAAACAGGTAGTAGTATTTTGCCAAATCATATGAATTATTTTTTTACTCGATTGTAAGTTTTTAGGTATTTGAATGATTGTTTTTCTTCAGGTTATTACCATTTATAAATAATTGGTTCACGGCACATAACATAGGAGTACAGGTAATTGTTGGCATGAAGTAATCAAGTTGTAACTTACAATCTGTGTACTTTAACCAAATCATTGTATGGACGACAATCATAAAAAACACATGACCCCACGGACTCAATTCGTTAAACTCACTAAATACAAACTTAAAAAGAAAAATCGCAAGGAACTGGACGGCATCGGATCAAAAAGTTATATTCCTGTGCAAAACCGATGTTGTTACAATAACTGAATGAGGGTAAAGGATTTGGTGGTTTTGTGTGGTGAGTGATCTGATTGGAGGTCTTTCCAATCGTATAATAAAAATATTTTATGGAACTTGGGGTTATCCTCGACAACATGCTTTCAAGGGACTGTTAATTCGTATTTTAATTATTTTTATGAAGACAATTAAAATTCACAGCCCGATGTTTACCCAGATCATAGGTGAATAGTCTTTTTAACAAAAGCACTAAGTTATGAGTATGTATACATACCCCCCCCATTAAAATTGCTAAAATTAAATAAGTACCAAATGTTGCACTTTTTTATGGGGGGGTCTAAATGCCTGGAAATAAAAAAAGATAATACGGTTAGATTAAAAAATTATCCAGGAGTTGGAAGAAATAATTCTACGATCGAAAATTAAGTGGAATTTATTACACTGGTTTTCAGAACTTTTGGGGGATACTCACGCGAAGTTGGGGTTCTATTTGGCACTTACTAATACCCTTAATGGGGGATGTCAAGGACTATATTCAATTTCGGATAAATGAAATTGGGTGACTTATGAGATGTATAAGCGTTTCAAAGATAAACCTCTTGCGTTAGTTGAAAGGTAGTTTTTGTGTTTTTTTAATTTTGAGTTGTGGTTACAGTAAAAGTCATTATGGAAGAAGATTTTTAGTAGTTATTAACTTTTTTTTTGGGGGTGTAAATTGCTAATAATAAATCTTTGCTTTTTGAGTATTCCTGGGGGGGGTGGGGGGGGGGGGTTACGGGGGAGGTGGTGTTGTTGGGGTGGGGGGGAGCTATCAACAAACATCGTTTTTTGTTACCAATATCCCATTTTTAACGCAAGGGCAACAACTGCTTAATAATTTATTTCACTTTTTTCGGTATCAAAGCGATTTTCTTCCCGCGTTTTTATTGAATGCATTTTTTATTTTTGCGCTTTCCGGTCGTTTTTGGGCCTGGACTGCGCATCTGACTGGTTTGGTTTTTGTCGATCTTTTCGTCAACCATGCAAATACAATTATATAGTCTTTCTGATCTAATTTTAGGAATACGAAAGAGATGCTCCGTTATGAAGAGGGGATTTATCGCTCTTTTTTGTTCTGTCAGGGCAGTTTTAGCCCTACATAGAGTTTAATGGATATTTCGTTTCTTTACGAGATAATACCTCAGTGTTTCCACACGAATGGGTGAACCAACGGGATACCGGGCGGTGTTATTTCATCTGTGTATTTCCTATTGGGCAAGGTAAAATTACTTTTCAAGATCTCTTTTTACACTCTATCGATTTTTGGCTCCGTTTTTATTTCGAACACATCATAAATTGTCCTTCGAAAAACTCACGAGATTTTTTCCCAAATTTTTCGCTGTATTGTACTGCAACGGTTGATTTTTGTCCCTCAAGGTCTTTTTACTTGCTTTTTTGTTTATAAAACCTGTAGCAAAAGCAGTATAGTCCTTTTAAAATTTATTGCATTCAACCGATGCAGTACAATTACAGCGACATGTGAGCTTTACCCTAAAACATCCCTATACGTACGACTTTCCCCTGAAGACAGGCTTGAAACGAAATCGTCTCACGAAACCCAAAATTCCTTGTATAGAGTATTTATTTTTTTTCAATTTTACCATTTCCTTCAGGAAATACCACAGAAAAATCACCCCTACCCCCGCACATGTGGGAAAAATACTTATTTTTTTTATTATCACGAATAAACGAAATATCCATTAAGAGGACTACACATCCCTGACAGAACAAAAAATAGCGGAGATCCCCTCTTCAACGAGGCATCTCTTTCGCCATTAAAATCGCTCACTCCTCTCGTGGTGGGCGGAACCATCGACCAAAAAACAAGCTGACCATTGTCATGCGCAGTCCAGCGCAAAAAGACCAAAGCTCAAAACTTAACTGCATTCAATTACCAACGCGGGAAGACAAATGCTTACCGAGAAAAGTGACTATAAATTTCAAGCAGTTGTTGGCCTTGCGTTATAAAATAGATATTGTAATAAAACGATGTTGCGAGAATTTATCACGCAACAACCGTAATATTTTTTTCCGGCAGGAAATACTCAAAAGCAAAGAATTATTATTTTTACAAATCAAAATAAATAAACTGGAAAATCTCTTCCCATAATGAATACTGTACAAAGGACTGGACTACTTTCAAACTTTCTGTTTATCTTGATGTTATATTCACTGTTTATGAACTTTTGGATTCACTATATTAAAATATAGTCCTTGACTTCATCAAATTTAAGGGTATTAGTAGTTGTAAAACGTTTTAACTTGTGGTGAGTATCTGGATATAGCTGTGCAGTGTAAAAAATGTAAATTCCACTTAACTTTCGACGTAGAATTTCTCTCAACTCCTGGACCACCCAACCGTAGCTCCAGGCTTGGAGGGCAGGGCGTAGCTCTTGTTTTAGGTAGAACTCTAGTCACCCAAAGACTTCCTCAACAATGGCTGGTGATTGCTTCATAATATTGAGACAGAACCTGGAATTAAAGGATAAACCGCCTTCCATACTATAGGTTTCTGCATCAGATCACTCACACACACACAACACCACATCTTACCCTCCTTTCAGTTATTGTGCTAACAGTTTGCACAGGACATATAACTTCTTGGCCTTCCGCCAGTTCCTTGCGATTATTCTTTTCCTGTACTTATTCTATTATAGAGTCCTTATCCACTCATGATTGTCGTCCATACAATGATTTGGTTAAGTACACAATAGTAAGTTTTTGATTACTTCATGCCAACAATTCCCTGGTACTAATGCTATCTTATGTGCGTGAACAATGGGTGGAACATGTAATTCCAGAAGAAAATACTCATTCAAATACCCTAACAGACTTACAGTCACACTTGTGCCATCATTTTGCAAATACTCTACACTGTTTTCCATTTCTGGCCTGTCGCCTGTAAAAACTACACACGTCTACAAGTGGGCCAGTAGGGCAGCACCTGTACTGTGTTTCACTTTCTACACATCACCGAACACATAAGCGGGTATACACAGGCCAATTATTAACAATATATACAAATATATATATATATATATATATATATATATATATATATATATATATATATATATATATATATATATATATATATATATATATCTTTCTTACCATCAGGCAATAATACACACAAGCTGAACAGGCCTTCAAACGAATCTAGATCTGCTTTCAGGTCAGAATGGCAAAAGACTTTGCAGTTACCGTGTGCTAGATTCATGCAGCTCGGTGTAAGTTTCAAATTTAGTGGCGAAAAAAATCCGTAAGACTTGTTCTATATATAGAGCTGTGTCCGGCCAAATCGGAGCACAGTCTAAAAGTATTTTTAAAGAATTTTACTTTAAACGCTTTTCAGCCCCCAGCTCGTATAATTTTGACTACGTTTTAAATATTTTATATCTCATTTATTATTGGACCGATTTTTAATTATCCAAAGTGATAATTAAAACTGCTAATTTATCTCTTACCTTTTTATATCTGTATTGTTTAGTTATTACATTGACATTTTAATCTTTGCAATTTTTAAGTAATTAAATCGGGAACCATCCTGAAGTAGTAGAGATATCACTAAAACCAAGTTTTCTCTTGATAATGAATTACTTTTTGAGGCCGTTTTTTGTAACCTAAGCATTAAGTAATATATATCAGATTGTTATAATAGTTTAGTTATTTCCTTTGTCTATCTCGCTATCTTTAAGAAATAAAATAACTCCTTCACAATATTTTACACAGAATAGGTCCCTTTTCTGTTCAACACAACAAGGTTCATTATATACGACACTAAAGAAGAAGCGTCCCTATTGGCTATTTATATTATATTTGAACCATTTATCCTAGATTGAGCGCGGAAAAATGACCGTGTTTGTCTATACAGATTCAAATTACGACAGATCCCCCCTGTTAAAAAAGCGTTGAACCACTAATGCAGCTTTTCATGTCTGTATTACAATCACGTCAAGATTTTACTCTAAATTGAATTTCACTCTGCCTTAGTGTTTATCCTGGTTTCCTGCAGGTGGTCAATTCAAGTAGGCACTACTCAAGAAGACTGCCTCAGACCTCTGCAATCCAAGATAATTCCTCATGTTATGTAAATAAACAGCACAGGTGCTAATGCCTGTCAAATGCTGATTATCAATTAATGTTCACCATTAATCTTCTCTGGGTCTGTTCATGACATGTTGTGGCGACAGGGAAAGAAAGGATAGATAGAAGAAATAAAAGGGAGTACCAATCTCTTCCACAGTGTGTTTTTGGCTCGCTTTAGGTGATAGTCAGACATTTGTAGGAAGAAATATTTCAGGAGACTGAAATTTAAACTCTACTCATTTAAGCTAAGAAGCAGATCTCATTAAGGATCCTGAGGGAGTATGTTAGGTCTTCAGCCACACTTCCCCTGAGGTACTGATATGGCTCATGAGTCCCCAAGCTGGTAATTAAGATAACGATTAACAAAAACAGTTAACTACCAAGCAATACAGAACATTTAGTGAAAAGAAAGAAACAACAGTGAAATTCGTTTTCTATGAATATATATTAGACCAAGCTAAATTGGTTACAGATAAACGAAAGAGAAAAATACAAATATTTATACATATGGTTATATGTATACAGCACTGGGTTAAAGGGAGATAAAAATAGTCTACACAAAAGTTTATGTTTATTATTAGGGTACTCTTTTACGATGGCTGAGCGTTATGTCCTAATTCTAATCACTGACTGGTATGACACAATATCTTTAAATGTTTGATCCTTTCTAAAAAAGCACTTATCATGAATGTTGTTGCTGCTGTATGACGTCACAATATCACTGCAAGTTTTCTCCCCTTGGCCAAGTTGCTGGAATAGTTCTTAGCTGTATACTGCAAGGTTTCACTACACGACTGCGAGTTCACCTGCGTTCGTCACCACCAGGAAGCTAGGAGATACACACAAAGGAACATTCTATTTCGTTCTCTGGTTAGAGGCATTAATTTGTCTTGAGTGTGGTCCATAAACCAGGCTCGGATATCAGTCATATTATTACATAAATGACAATAACCAATGTTGGGCGCTATTCTTCGAGCTGCAAACATATAATATTAATAAGATTGGGCATACCTATATCATCATCTGTTGTAATGGCATACAAAGATCATACAACAGTGAATATACATGAATGCGATAAAATATACAACCCTAAATAAAAGAGGCGGCAGGGTAGTGCAAATTCATTCTGTGAAACAACCTGAAGGACATCAAAGGCATACAAAAAGGCATACAAAAATCATATAACCGTAAATATATGAATTCCATAATATATACAACCATTACATGAAAGTATGAAATTGACTGAAAAGCAGTGCAAACATTAAATAAAGTTAATTCCATATAAGCAGATAATAGCTAAAAGCAGTTAAAACATTCAATACAAATAATTGCATATAAGAAGATAATGCATTTAGCTCACCCGCTTGATTCCAATATAGAGTTTGGCTCAAAGACGGCATATGCTGTATAAGCAATTCTTCTGCCCTCTGGTCCGACAGATTATACGCTAGAAGTTTCCGCCGGGGCTTGCAAAATGTGAGTAAAACATACTCGATGTAGTCTTTCATATATACAGTTAACAGCGGTCACTGCACCTCAGCCAAGTCTGGACAATCCCTAACCTCCTGGGTCATGAGTGAATGTCTGAAGTTGTGGTACCCGGGGGAAATCCTTGATATTCTAGATCACTGGGGCGTTTCCCCCTCCAGGTCAACGGGGAAATCCCCGGGTCACTTGGAGATCCCCAACTATTTGGGTCATTGGGCGGAGATTACCCGGTCACTTGCCGTGTATCGCCGGCTGACTGGGTATTTCCTCTCAGGTAAGTTGTCAAAGCGACATTGAACTGGAAAATGGTCCCAGGTATTTCGGGGTAAATAGCCCCCTTGATTTATCGTAAGGTGAACTTTTCGACTGGACATCATTCCTCGATCTTTCTCAGTATATATTCAGTTTGATTCCCGAGGTGGTCATTCCTATGTGGCCGAAATCATGGGAGAGAGGGAAAAAAGACAGAGAGAGAGAGAGAGAGAGAGAGAGAGAAAGAAGAGGGCGGTCGGAGAATTTCGCGACACTAGCCCCCTGTGAAAATTTATCGTAAGGTGAACTAGTTTCGACTGACATCTTCTACTCGATCCCTCTCCGTCCTAGTTTGATTTCCCCCACCATCCTGGAAGTTGTTAGGGAGGTGGATTATTCGGTCGCTGATGACTTGCCTGTTTCTTCCCTACTGCATGGGTGACGGCTGAGAAAGTCTGCTCCGATATTGAGTTTCCCAGGTATATATTCAACCTTGAAGTTATATGGTTGCATTAACATCGACCACCTCATGAGCCTTGAATTCAGGTTTTTGGAAGCAGCTAAGAACATCAATGGTTGGTGGTCGCATTGAACGGTGAAGGGCTTCCCATATAAGTATGGTTGATATTTCTGAATTCCCCATACCAAAGCCAGGCATTCCCGTTCAATAGTGGAGTAATTTCTTTCTGCAGCATTCAACTTTCGGCTAAAGAAAGCTATGGGGAATAATGTAGACGCATTGCCTTCCCCAGTTTGTAGCAAGGTGGCTCCAATCCCAATCTGACTAGCATCAGTGCGTAGTATGAATGGTCGGCTTAAGTTCGGTAGGTGCAGAATAGGTTTCACTGTGAGTTTTTCTTTGAGGGTACTATAAGCATTCTCACACTCTGCGGTCCAGATCACTTTTTCCGGAGTATTCTTTTTCGTAAGGTTCGTCAGTGGGGCGCTTATAGTGTTGAAATCCTTAATGTAGCGTTGGTAAAATCCACATAATGCGACGAACGATCTGACATCCTTTTTAGTAATAGGGCGAGGTGCATTGCGCAGTTTGTCAACATTACGTTCCTCTGGGAACATATACCCTTGGGAAATGGATTGGCCGAGAAAACCCCAGTTGGTCAAAAACCTATCTGGCATTTAGTTGGGTGAGCGGTTAAACCTGTCTCCTTATGCCTTCGGAGTAGCATCTCTATTGCATTCAAATGTTCCTCAAATGTGTCAGTGGCGATGAGGATATCGTCCATGAAGTTCGTAATAGCAGGGTTATGAAGGGATGCGAGAAGTTTTCTCATCATTCTCGTGAATGTGCTAGGCGCATTATGTAATCCGAATGGGAGGACATTAAATTCAAAGTGTCCTTCCGGGGTGCTGAATGCCAGCAGTGGTCGGATCTCTTTCTTCACAGAAATTTGATAGTATCCTTTGCTAAGGTCGATTTTAGAGAAATAACGAGCTGTATTTAGCTTAGTGAACAGTGAGTTTTGATCTGGCAGAGGTTTAGCCTGGTACTCCGACACTGCATTCAGTCTCCTATAGTCAATACACAATCTATGCTCTCCAGAAGGCTTCCGAAGGAGCACAACACTAGCACTATAGGGTGATTCGGATGGAGAAATAATGCCTGCAGTGAGCAATTTCTCTATTTCTTCTCTCAATGCATCCGCGTTGGCATAGGGTATAGTGTAATTTTTCACACGGACTGGCATTGCATCTGTCAACTTCATATCGAACTCTGCTAAACTGGTTAGACCTGGCCTGTCCGTGAGAACTTCTGCATACTTTTCCAACATTGTTTGCACCTGCTCATGCTGTTCCAGGGTTAGAGTGGAACTTATTTGCACATCGGCCAGAGTCTCACTTAAGGACACAGGGTATTCGACTGCTACACTGGGTTCATCCTCTACTTCACAGGCTACTGCAAGGGCCATCAAATGGGCTGGCTCTACTTATGCGTGCGTTGTACTTTTTCAGCAGATTGATGTGGTATATTTTCTGTTTACCTTTAATTGCTATTCTTATAGTTGGTGCGAGAGATTTTCTCGACAACAGCATAGGGTCCTCTCCAACCAATCTGAAGTTTATTATGGCTGCTTGGCAAGAGCAATAAAGCTTTATCCCTGTCGTAAATTTATTTTGAGAGAAAGAGTCTTAGAAATAGTAGTCCGGTTTAGAGTGTAGAATGATGGTGAAAAAGCTCAGTGATAGGAATATAGAGATTAAATATGATGCTCCACAGAGTGCTGGAGGAGAGTAAAGACAGACTTATTTACGACAAATCGTTTCTCTCAATCTTCTCTTCCACTCTCCTGGTCAAACAATTATTTGCCAGTTTTCCAGACACACATTTGCGCACACACCGATTTGGTGCTTCAGACACACAGACGACCTGGATACAACTATCTTAAACAAATATGAGGGATTTGGGCCTTGGTAGTCCAACACAGTACTATGTATGTTTATGCTGTTTATTAGCATTTAACTCAATCACAACATCCAACAGGTTTTCATAAAAAATTATCATAAGTACAGAAAATGCAATTAACAAGGTGAGGATGGGGTAAAGAAGATTGGTATCCACTAAGCCCTTCCCGCTTATTAGACAAAGGTAAACCCAGTCCAGAGATAGATAGTTATCAGGAACATAGGTAATGTAACCTAACAATGAAGTTAATTTCTCTGAAAGAGGTGTTACAACATTAGGTATGGTGGTAGACTAAAATACTGTTATCCCAATTGTGTCTTCCCTTTACTAAGCAAAGAAAAAAAAGGGGGGGGGATGAAACAGAGTTAACAAATTATCCCACTTAAAGGAACAATGCCGGGTATACAGAAAACGTATTACCCGGTAGGCAAGTTAACAAATGGTTTTTTCAAAAAAATAAATCTCCTGTCATTCATGCACACTGTGCGGATCCACACTCATATACACCACACACTTACCGATTTCAGCATCAGACAATCCATAGCATGATATACACAGTACTTAAACTCTTTACGTGTGACAAATGTCTAGTCCTTCTATGTCCCGCCCCAGATAATGCGAGGTTTCACTGAGAGCAAATATTCCCGCTTATCGCCGGACTTGAAGTTCTAAGAGTTCTTGTGTTTTATTATAAAGAAACGAGTCTATGGGATGGCACTGACGCAGTTCAACACAGGGGTGAAAATGAGGTGATGGCAATATTCCTTCACTGCGTGATGACAGCAACTGACCGGTAAAGTTTTTTTTTTAAATCCAGTGAGGAAAAACTAGGCTCAGTCACAGTCAGGTAAATCGGTAATCTCTCACAATAGAGCAGTATATAAAATATCGCTACTGGCACTGTTCATCTTCCAGTTTATCTTACAGATTGTAATTTAATTTGATGATAATAATCAAATGATCTTGGGTAGGCTTTCTTTCATGTAATTATGTTAGCTAGGCCGCACCGGACCACCACAAGATTTACTTTAAAAAAAAATGTCTCATCAAACTGTCTGGAAGTTTAAGAACCGAGTATGGAAACTCTGAAAGATTTCGTTATTGCTGGGATTGCAAAAGGTGATCAATCTAGAGAAAAAGATAGAAAACCCATAACAACATAATCATACTTTAAAAATCAAATAATCTTCTAAGCGCGCGATAAATTTCCCGTTAAGACTATTATATATATGCTCGCGTATTTAATTATGTATTTAATAAACACTGCGCGAGTTCTAGTGGTTAAATCACACATCTATAAATATAGGACTTAACTAAATTTATTAATTATAAATTCCTTCGCGACTTTAAAAGTTAATTTAAGCATTAAACATCTATTATCTTTTTTTTGGAAATAGTATAGCAGGTATATCATTACATTTACAACTGGAACTATTGAGACGGTTTAATTTAATAGGTTTAAATTAACACAAAATCCAATGAAATAGAATGAATGAACTAGACCACTGATCACGTTACACAATATATATATTACCGTTCTGCACAGAAATAGAATTCACTGCAAATATAAATGAAAATCCATGGGATAATCTGGCAAGATTTCAAATATCGCTAGTGCTTCTATCAAGTTCTGGCCAGCGAGCGATGAAGTGTATTTCTACGTGATCTGTATATCTACAACTGGAATACAAGATGAGTGGGACATGAGAAACCTGACAGCTTTTTTTTATCTCGGAAGGATTTTGGGGATCTGACCGCCAGACCAAAGAGGGAAACCGCCCCTGGCCTCTCGTATCTTCGCTCGCTGCTTGCGTCAGCTTTCCCCGTTCGCTCTGGCTGCGATCGGTTCCGTGCTTAACACCGAGATGCGAAATCGTTTCAGGGACCACTACTGTCTTTGATAGCATGCCGCCCGTCCTTCCTGAGATCTCCACCAGTGTCTTTCTTCTGACCGCTCTGGTCCATCTTACCTGCGAGAAACAAGCTTCTCTGCTCGGGGATCGTCTCAGTGTCTTTGATCTCGTGCCGCATACTAAATGAGTCTCGGTGGAATCGGTTCGCTCTGGCGAAACGAAAAGTTACAACAAATGTTCAGGGGTTCTAATGTTATGAAAAGCTAAAAGTCCCTTTAATCATCCATCATATCAGGGAAAATTCACTTGTCGAACTAGACGTACGTCACAATCCCCAATGTTCAGTTCTCGGTCCTTAGCTGTCCTGTTATAATATTGCGCATGTTTCTGACGGGCTTTGTGCAAATTTGTAGTGGCCAATTTCCAACCTGTTTGGAGGCGTTGCTTCAATTCCTCAACATAATGTGACGCGGTAATGACTGTGTCATCCGCTTTATCGTCTGTCATGATCTCAGAAGTGCCTCTAGAGGACCTTTGGTTGGGCGCCCAAACAGCAGTGTTGCTGGTAGAATTCCTGTCGAGTGATGAGGTACCTCTCTGTAGGCGAACAGTGCCGCTGGCAGGTAGGAATCCCATGAACTTGGGTTCTCCTGCTCCAGCTTTCGCAGTATGGAAATTAAGGTTCCATTGAACCGTTCTACTTGGCCGTTGCTCTGAAGATGATATGGAGAGGTATGAATGTGTCGCGTTTGGAAAATCTGAAACACTTCTTCCATTAATTTCCCCCGAAATTGTGATCCATTATCCACCAGGATCTGAAGAGGGAACCCCAACCTCGTAAATATAGTAAGGAGGGCTTCCGCTACATGAGTTGAGTCGCACGAAGGCATTGCTACTGCTTCTGCGCACGTGGCGCATGTGTCGACCAATTGTGAACGGATCGCAATGTTCACATTCTTGGTCACTCCGAACATTTCTCATTTTATTTTCTGCATAGATGTTAAACAAGTATGAAGAGAGGATGCAACCCTGTCTTACTCCCCTTTTCACATCAAACCATCCTGATGTTTCTCCCGCTACTCTGACAGCTGCTTGTTGTTCATGGTATAGTGTTTCAATTAGATGGATCAAATGCGCCGGAAACCCCATGTCTATCATGATGTTCCCCATTTTCTGATGTTGTACGCAGTCGAAGGCCTTGGTGTAATCTACAAAACAGGCATGAAGATCTACATTGTATTCTCTGCATTTCTCGAGGATGTTTCTCACATTAAAAATGTGATATCTCGTACCACTGCCTTGTCTAAAACCCGCCTGTACTTCATGTATTTCATGTTCTAACTTTCTTTCTATCCTCTTCATGATAATCCGCAAGAGGATTTTGCTGGCATGACTTATTAAAGCAATAGTACGATAGTTGGTACACAGTTTTAGATTGTCTTTCTTTGGGAGAGGGATATACACAGATCTTTTCCATGCTTTGGGCCAGATTGCACTGTTCCAGATCTTCACACATAGTGCATGATAAACGCGGACGCTGGCCTCTCCTCCTGCTTGGATTAGTTCAGTTGGTATATCATCGCATCCTGGTGATTTTCCTGTCTTCAGGCTTTTGATTGCTGCGCGTACTTCATCTATTATAGGTTCTGGCTCTCTCTCTCTTCACTTTCAATCGTCATGTCTGGGGTCTTTGTACTATCTTCATACATTTATCTACAGTACTCCTTCCATCTCTCCAATATATCCTTACTTTCTGTTAATATGTTACCATTTTTATCATTGATTACATGTAATGATGGTCTAAAATCATCTGTTAGCGTTCTGATTTCCTTGAACATATCCCCATCTTTTCCCTGAAATTGCAGCTCTTCTATTCTATTGCAGGTGTTCATTATGTACTGTTTCTTATCTTTCCTAATCTCTCTCCTGATGTTTCTTGTGCAGTTTTTGTATTTGTCACTGTTCCGTTCTACCCTTGTTTGCTTCAATTTTCTTCTTTCTTCTATGAGCCTCAATATTTCCTCCGTGATATATATCTGCTTCTTATGCACTTTTCTAGGGATCATGTTTTCTGCTGATGTGATGAGAATATCTCTCGCATGTGTGGCTAGCTCATCCGGTGTCATATCCTCTTGTACAGCCATCAGTGCTTCGAATTTGTTTTGTACTTCTATGTTATATTCAGGTGGTATGGCGCTTACATCGAGAAGGTCGAGCACCTTCCGTCACTTTTTTTCAATTTTAACTTAAAATCTGCAATTAGTAGCTCATGATCTGAATCACAATCTGCTCCTGGGAGTGTCTTTGTAGATGATATAGTCTATGCAGCTTATACATGCTCTGAAGAAGAGAACACATCAACGTTAATTTTTCTGTCCCTAAATGAAATACCAAAGTTGTACCATAGACATTGTACCATAATAGGTGGATTTAGTATTATGCCTTTATTCTTGCTTACCATAGGTTGTCTATATTTCGCGGCCTATATATATATATATATATATATATATATTGCAGTTTATATGTGTTCATTTTTGTATCTTACGATTTTTATTACTATTTTGTTTGGTGTTTTCGTCTCTCGCCTAATTAACTAGTTAGTGAAGGAACGAACTAACCGTTGATGCTTATTTTCAAAAGTTTAGAATTGGCCGTACTGGTTATTCTTCTCTCTTATCTTTTACACTGTACCATCATTCGCATGATCACAATTTAAATAGACGACACTGTCGATGGATACGACAAACACTGAGAAGACAAAGTGATAGAACAAGGCAGTACATTTTTCTGGAATTCCTAGGTACGAGGAATTGAGGACAAAAATACACGCGCCGTAGGAAATTAGCCATAGAAGAAATAAAGAAGATATGGAAAAACCTAGAATGGATGGCACAGGATAGGAAGGACTGGCATGTATTTATTGAAAGCTTGTGCGCTGCGAAGAGCTAAGAGGTTCTGAATATATGAATTCATTTTCACAGGCGATAAAGTATGAAAATACCAAGTGCTGACCAGGACCATTAGTGTTTATCAGTTAGTACAGTGAGTAGTGCTTGATACATTGATTTAAAAACTGAGAGACTAGAAAGACACACATGCGTGCACAGAGAGAGACACAGAGAAGTAGGGTGTGTATATTGACAAGTAATCTGACGAACCCACAGACATACAGGCAAGCATCCAAGAATTATTTAAATTATGGATGGACAGACAAATGATTTAAACAGACAGAAAGCCAGCAGAGTTAAGGGTAGGCAAGACGGACATGCTGCCAGGCAGATTCGGACAGACAGACAAAAGGTGGACCTAGAAGTGGGCTAAAAGACAGACAGAGGATAGATAGATAGATAGATAGATAGATAGATAGATAGATAGATAGATAGATAGATAGATAGATAGATAGATAGATAGATAGATAGATAGATAGATAGATAGATAGATAGATATTCTCATCTTTATTTTCCTATTCGTTTTCCACCACAGCAAACAACCTCCTTGCATGAAGCCGCAGCAGAAGTGCTCTTGCCGCAGTCGTTTCTGTAGCAACTTGTTTTACATCTAACATTGCCAGCTCGGAACACAACCGCTCATAAACTCTTACGACACTTCTTAGGAAACAGTGCTCCTGTCCATGTGTGTTCTCAGATAATCTCTGGAATTACACAGAGATCCTAGAACGAAGTAAATGTGAAACAAGAAAACTCACAGAAATCAAAATGTCGTACATTAAAACAAAGTAACGTAATTGTGCTGGCTATTTTGACAACGAAACGAACCAAATGTAGGTCAACAGAAGCCACTTAGTGCAAACGATTTAAAAATAGTTTTCAGTCAAGCAGACACTTCCGTCGTGTTGAAATATGTTCTCACTTATGACGTTCCGCTGTCCCTTTAACCGACATATTCAAAGTTCCGGTTTCTTACAATCGTTCCAGAAAGATGAATTCCCTTCAGCTCGATTGCTTAGGTATAAAAACGGATGTCATAAGTCGAAAGGTCATCGCGAGAAAACACTTTTCACCTCCACCCGACAGGAAAGCGGGTCCAAACAAAACCCGTTAAACACGTTGGGTAATTCTAGATAGTAAATTTATTTCAATAGAACGGAAATGCTTGAATGCGACAGACTTATTCTTGCCAAAGTGATGAAGGTCACCTTGTGACCTCTGTTTTACTGGAAGAAAAATATGCTGCGTAGGCATAGAGAAAATTGCGCCAACGTCCACGAGTCCTTATTCTCTCTCAGTGTATACACCGGCCCTAGTAACTGCGGGGCCGATTTGGACCATTTTGGTGGGGGCCCCGGACTTAAGGTTATATTTCAAATTCTTTCTCTCTCTCCCAGTGTATTCACTGGCCCTTGTAACTGCGGGGCCGATTTTATATACTTGTTAAGAAATGGTTGCAAAGAACTATGGGGTGCCACGTCTGTCCCGTGTCCTGAGAATATCCCTATTTCTCCTGTGCTCAGTTTCATTCCAATTCCTACTTCCTTTAACCTTCCACAGAGCAAGCTCGTAAACACACGCGCGCGCACACACACACAGACCAGAAAACTAACTTACAATCGTTAATAACAGTCACCACCACTCCCTCTAGCACCAACACTTCTGTATACTACGTGCCCTCTGATGCTCCACTATTACCTTCTGTATACATCATCTCATCTTCAGTGAATAACGCAACATGGCTTATACCATTACATACAAACATAGCAGTTACTTCTGTATACATCATCTCATCTTCAGTGAATCACGCAACATGGCTTATACCATTACATACAAACGTAGCAGTTACTTCTGTATACATCATCTCATCTTCAGTGATTCACGCAACATGGCTTATACCATTACATACAAACGTAGCAGTTACTTCTGTATACATCATCTCATCTTCAGTGATTCACGCAACATGGCTTATACCATTACATACAAACGTAGCAGTTACTTCTGTATACATCATCTCATCTTCAGTGAATCACACAACATGGCTTATACCATTACATACAAACGTAGCAGTTACTTCTGTATACATCATCTCATCTTCAGTGATTCACGCAACATGGCTTATACCATTACATACAAACGTAGCAGTTACTTCTGTATACATCATCTCATCTTCAGTGAATCACACAACATGGCTTATACCATTACATACAAACGTAGCAGTTACTTCTGTATACATCATCTCATCTTCAGTGATTCACGCAACATGGCTTATACCATTACATACAAACGTAGCAGTTAAATTTATTTTGGCCAAAGGGGTTTACAACTTGTGGTCTTCTTATTCAGCCTGCACCTTTATGACATTTCGGATGGAACCTACACCTGTCACCATTTACTTCAATGGCCCGGACCATCATGGTCTATGGATATCTAGTGGGTTTTTTTTTTTTTGGGTGGTTTTTTGTGTTTTCTTTGTTTTCCCTACTTAGCACTTACTCTCTTATATCCGGCTACGGAAACGGAAGCAGTTTTGCATATCAACACATGGTGGCTAATTAGACCGGGCGATACACTTTTTAAGAAAACATGTATTCTTTTTATTTATGTTTTCATGTTTCTTACTTAGCTCTCGCATCTTTCCTTTCAATGACGAAGGCCTTATGACCGCAACGTAGGCAGTTGTCTGTGGTCCTAGTAAGACGCGTTACCTTTTTTAATTTATTGAATATTTTTATAGTCCCTAATTAATAAATGCACAGTTGTAACAGGGGAGTGAAATAAAATAAATAAGTAAACCTCTGCCTGGAATCGAACACAGAAATGTTCCGTGAAGGCAAAGGTTCTAACAATAAACACGCCATGGATATGCGGTTTCTTCTTAATCCTAACTACTGTATTGTAATTACTGCCATCCTTAGTTACTGTTGCGCTATACTTTAGGGACATACTAAAAAGAATTATATGAAGTGGTGAGGTCTTATATTTAGGATAATTCTAATGGATTTTCAAGATACCTTCCACTGAAGCATTCTAATTTGCGCCGGTTTGGGTTTAATTATAGAGTTTCCGGCAGTACATGCTGCCGGGAGTTCCTTGAAATAAAGTTTCGTTAAAAATAATAATTAAAAAAGTGTGACGTCGGTATAAGCGCCACGCATGATTTGGTTTGTTTTAAACTTTTACAGTGGCAACTATTTTTAGTAGCACAGCACAGTTATAGAATTATAAATACGTCGATATACTTTACACTTAACAAACAAAAGAATGCTTTGAGTAGTGCACGTATACAACCAAGTGTGACTTCATATGCAAGGCAAACATATTTTCAACGAAAATGACGCGTCTGAGAGGTATTTCTTCAGCTGAGCGTTTCAAACAGTCTCTACACGTTTCATAAAAAGCAAATTTTATATATATATATCTTCTTCTTCTTCTTCCGTCCTTAGCCAACGACCGGCAAAGCAGTCAGTGGCCATTACGCCTAGTGGCGTCTTAAGGGCAACAGCGAATAGATTTTCTTTGCCGTTGTTCCCATCACGCCTAATGGCGTCTTTAGGGCAACGACAAATCAATCCGTTTGCTGTTGTTTCCGTAATCAAAGTGACTGGCAAACGGGTGATCAGCCCGTTGGGATATATATATATATATATATATATATATATATATATATACACATATATATATATACATATATATATATACACATACATATTTTAATAATATAATAATAATAGCCCCTTCAGTCTTAACTGACTATGGGAATGCGCCTCCGAGGGGACAACCCTCAGCTGATTATTTTCCAGGTCTTCCTTTCTACGTTTTCTCCTCTATTCTGCTTACCGGGAGAGCTTCTTTTCGTCCAATCTGAGGTGGCGCCGTAGAGAGCATTGCCGCTTGGTGCGATCGGCAACTTCATCCTCCAAGGTTGCTGGATTAAATGCCCAGTTCAATCATGTCTCTCTTGCACACATCTTTGAACCTCAGCTTCAGTCGTCCAACTGTTCTGTTGCCATCTGTGATGATATCCGATATTTCACCGATCAAAGTATAGCATCTAGTAGTTTGTAGGTATAAAATAACATAGGTATTACCACACCACCAAAATACTAGAGTTTTCTCGGTTCCTACAGGGTTAACATAGGAAAAACGATAGTAGAATAAATGCCAATGTGACGTCACAGACTTGCAAGCCTTTAACCAACATGCACGCGTGAAAGTTAGTGTAGTTAGAAATCGTGTATTTCTTGGAAAAGACAAGGGAGAGAACGGGGGAAATGCATAGAGCTCGTTTGAATGTTAAAACTGAAACTAAATGGCCAAAACGAACGAAAGGAAAAATAAAGACTAAAAATGAAGATTAAAATGCTACTAATTAGTTGTTAAATATATAATATTCTTTAGTCTAAATATATTATCTTAATGTAAAAAGAAAGATATGTTATTTGAATAAATATAAAGGAAAGACGAAAATGGTAAAAATAATAGCCACAAGTGTGAAACCTTATACATTAGATGACGAACGGTAGACTAAGTAAATATTTTCATTCTGGATTAACATGACTTAGATAATACTAGCGATATGGTAGAATGAAGACATATATAGACGTGCCTGGGATTTCTTTACTGAAGCTAGCCATATTAAGGCAATAGAAAGGGGTGTCTCCTGATTTGAAAATTGTAGGTTAACTTTTTTGAAAATAGACGCGTAGGAACGGAAGTCCCCTGATTGGTTGCTGAGCATAACTAAGAAAGTGAAATAAATACTCAGAAAGACGAGCGTTCCTTGCCACTTTCAATTTAAACTTTCACATGTAAAGTTCATAACGTTTACAGACAAGTGTGATCAGATGCCTTCGCTGTTCTGTTATTCAGCAGGAGATCTTGTGTGTGACCATTTATGGCCTGTAATTAACTTACATAGTGAAAAAATTCGATATTTCGGTAAGACCAACATTTATATAATTATTATTGTATTTGAAAATGTGTTTGCCATATTGATTATGAATGAATATTTGCAGGGGAGAGTCCCAGTCGTACAAGTGCCATTTCAACATGTTACATACACTCATTAAATGGGGTTAGATAATCTTATAGCTTCATGTAAAAGCCCTACAGCTTTGCTTGTACTTTGGGAGATAAAAGAACATATAAATTTATATAAAGAGTAAAGTTAACATCAAACTTTGTGTTGTTTCACCGAGTTGCTAAGAAAGATATTATCATTGTGGGGGAAAGAACTTAATAAAATCCTTGCAGTTTTACTTAAAAGTTGGGATAAAGAGAGATTAATAAGGGAAAAGACTTTAATGAATAATGTTTAAGTATAGCCAGAAAATCACTGGCCATCTTTATGTAATCCATGTTATTACCTGAATGTATTTATGAAATTATAATATTGTATTAGGACTAGGAAGAAAAAAAAAAAAAACATATGTTTGAGATATTTAATGATAATAGAGCACACTACCCGAGGGGGAAAATAATTATTTATGTATTATGTTCTGATTTTTGATTGGTTGATATCTGCAAACCTGTTACAAATGGAGATAGGTCAGAATATTATTTTGAGGGGAAATTAATCCTCTACTTCCAGAGTTTCTGGGTGTGAAACTGAAGTGAGCCAGTCACGTTGTTGTTCAACCCTGGTACCTGTTCGAGGCCATATGATTTGAGGGCCCTACCTTATCTTGAATCCTGAAAGCTGAGCAGTGCTGTGAGGAGGAAGACGTATAACCAGGACATCGCAGAATTTTCTACAAATATCTTAAGATAAGCCCTGTGTTTTGGGGCCTTGTGAATTCACTGAAATATTCTCCACCAGTTACTATATCAACCAGATTAAATAAAATGATGACAATATTGATTTCCCAAATATGTGCTTAATTTTGGACAAAAAGTATTACACGAAGAACACTTCCTAGTTCAGGAAATAATATACTCTAATAGTTAAACTAATTTGTGTGTAAATATATCTTGACGTTTAATCTTTTATGAATCAACTCAATTATACTTAATACATTTGAAAAAAATTGTTCAGACCAAAATTCAATAGGGAGTTGTTTACTTAATTGTTTATTAACCTTAAAGTGTGGTTGTTGTTATTTTCTGCACATACATTGCATATACCCTAGACACGTAGCTACACAACATCCATACATTATAACATATAAATTGGGGATAACATACATAGCGGGTGGTAGTCATTGGTGGAAGCAAGACAGGTTTCCTGACATATAGTTAAAAGGTAAACTTCCTCAGGAGCTTGCATAGCTGACTTCACATCTGCTACATAAATATATAGATAAGTAATATCGACCCACCACACCATCTACCAGTTGTTCGTAGAAGATATCTTTCGGGAGCGAGCATCTTCCGTGCGGTGGACGTGCCCAAGCCAGCGTGGTCTGCGCTGTCTACACAGTATATACGTCCTTTGAAGGCCAGCACATGACAACACCTCGACATTTGTCACTTTGTCCTTTCACGAAATACCGAGGATGTGGCGTAGACACCGTAGATGGAAAATATTAAGCCTTCTTTCTTGCATGGCATAGGTTGTCCATGTGTCGATGCCATATAGCAGTGTGCTGGTGACGCAGGCGTTATATACCGTAGCTTTTGGTCTTCGTTGTGAGTTTGCAGTATCCCCAAACACGCGAAGTGAGGCGGGCAAAGGTACTTGCAGATTTGCCAATGCGGCTGTCAATTTCTGTGTCCAGGGAGAGTTTGTCGTTGATGGTAGATCCCAGGTACGTGAAGTGGTGCACCACTGCCAATTCATAGTTATCGATAGTGATAACTGGTGCATCATCCACAACCTGACTCAGCATATTTGTTTTCTTAAGACTTATTGTGAGGCCAAAGTCATCGCATGCTTTGGTTCAGCGATTCATCAAGCTCTGAAGCTCCTGTTGGCTTTGAGTGACGACTGCAGCGTCATCAGCGAACAACAAGTCTCTTATAGGGACCCTTCTGAACTTAGTTTTTGCCTTCAGCCTTACGAGGTTAAACAGTCGGCCATCTGACTAATGTGAAGGCATATTCCTTCAGTTAGACCTCTGAATGCATGTTTTAAGAGCAAGGCAAAGAAGATCCCGATGATGGCTGAAGCCAGAAGGCAGTTGACGGACGGCAGGTGAGAAGAGTGGGAATTGGCCTTGTGCCAGACGTGATGAATCCTTGAGAGAGACCAGAACAAAGCACAGTATTTTGGCCCGGTATTATTTGGAACCTGCACACTCATGGCTCACTTTTAATGAACAGTATGCCGTTCCCTTCCCCACCTGCTACTTCAAATCACAATTAAGTACCAGAAACCCTTAAATACATGCCAAGCCAGGATAAAACACCTGGACAAGAACTGACGTTTGCGTTTCTAAACTTACAAGTAGCCGAATGTTCAAAGCCCCGCCTTCCCCTCTCTGAGCCTCATTTACTTCTGTGGCCTCCCTCATAGTCGCTGTTAGCTGGAAAAAAGGTGCTTTACCATCTTACTGTGGCCCCACTCATAGTCGCTGTTAGCTGGAAAAAAGGTGCTTTACCATCTTACTGTGGCCCCACTCATAGTCGCTGTTAGCTGGAAAAAAGGTGCTTTACCATCTTACTGTGGCCCCACTCATAGTCGCTGTTAGCTGGAAAAAAGGTGCTTTACCATCTTACTGTGGCCCCACTCATAGTCGCTGTTAGCTGAAAAAAAGGTACTTTACCACCTTACTGTGGCCCCACTCATAGTCGCTGTTAGCTGGAAAAAAAGGTGTTTTACCATCTTACTGTGGCCCCACTCATAGTCGCTGTTAGCTGGAAAAAAGGTGCTTTACCATCTTACTGTGGCCCCACTCATAGTCGTTGTTAGCTGGGAAAAAGGTGCTTTACCATCTTACTGTGGCCCCACTCATAGTCGCTGTTAGCTGGAAAAAAGGTGCTTTACCATCTTACTGTGGCCCCACTCATAGTCGCTGTTAGCTGGAAAAAAAGGTGCTTTACCATCTTACTGTGGCCCCACTCATAGTCGCTGTTAGCTGGAAGAAAAGGTGCTTTACCATCTTACTGTGGCCCCACTCATAGTCGCTGTTAGCTGGAAAAAAAGGTGCTTTACCATCTTACTGTGGCCCCACTCATAGTCGCTGTTAGCTGAAAAAAAGGTACTTTACCACCTTACTGTGGCCCCACTCATAGTCGCTGTTAGCTGGAAAAAAGGTGCTTTACAATCTTACTGTGGCCCCACTCATAGTCGCTGTTAGCTGGAAAAAAAGGTGCTTTACCATCTTACTGTGGTCCCACTCATAGTCGCTGTTAGCTGGAAAAAAAGGTGCTTTACCATCTTACTGTGGCCCCACTCATAGTCGCTGTTAGCTGGGAAAAAGTGCTTTACCATCTTACTGTGGCCCCACTCATAGTCGCTGTTAGCTGGGGAAAAAGGTGCTTTACTATCTTACTGTGGCTCCTCTCATAGTCGCTGTTAGCTGGGAAAAAAGGTGCTTTACCATCTTACTGTGGCCCCCACTCATAGTCAATGTTAGCTGGAACAAGGTGCTTTACCATCTTACTGTGGCCCCACTCATAGTCGCTGTTAGCTGGAACAAGGTGCTTTACCATCTTACTGTGGCCCCACTCATAGTCAATGTTAGCTGGAACAAGGTGCTTTACCATCTTACTGTGGCCCTACTCATAGTCGCTGTTAGCTGGAACAAGGTGCTTTACCATCTTACTGTGGCCCCACTCATAGTCGCTGTTAGCTGGAACAAGGCGCTTTACCATCTTACTGTGGCCCCTTAGAAATATAGCATGGTCCCCTTCTGGGCTATACGACCCACGTTGAGAACCACTGATAAAGATAATGCCAAGGGAAACCACTCCTTTTTTCAACCAACCAAGCTCAGACGTCGCCTCGGTAAACAGGGTCTTTGCAGAGCAGTGACACCCCTTGCTGCTTGCGAAAAGTCTTCTATTAGGAACATGAACATATTACAGAGCAACATTGCACGCATACAAAAACAAAACAAAACATATTACATAATAATACTGTACTTCTTCAGTAAATCTCCCCTTCCATCTCCAGACAAACTATTAAGAACACTGGCAACACCCTGTATCACTCCAGAAAAGTGATGTGGGGTTACATGAGACGATCAGATGATACATTTACAAGGATTCCGTGTTCTGGAGTCCTTTTGGTAAGAGAAGTGGGGAGCTGCCATTAAACACACGGAAAAGAGAGCTGGAGACAGTTTTTAATGGAATGCAGACGTCCTGATGAGAATAGACTTCAACAAAGTCACATCAAACCATCCTGTCCTGATGAGAATAGACTTCAACAAAGTCACATCAAACCATCCTGTCCTGATGAGAATAGACTTCAACAAAGTCACATCAAACCATCCTGTCCTGATGAGAATAGACTTCAACAAAGTCACATCAAACCATCCTGTCCTGATGTGAATAGACTTCAACAAAGTCACATCCAACCATCCTGTCCTGATGAGAATAGACTTCAACAAAGTCACATAAAGCCATCCTGTCCTGATGAGAATAGACTTCAACAAAGTCACATCAAACCATCCTGTCCTGATGAGAATAGACTTCAACAAAGTCACATCAAACCATCCTGTCCTGATGAGAATAGACTTCAACAAAGTCACATCAAACTATCCCTGTCCCTGATGAGAATAGACTTCAACAAAGTCACATCAAAAACCATCCTGTCCTGATGAGAATAGACGTTCAACAAAGTAACATCAAAACCATCATGTCCTGATGAGATTAGGATTTAAACAAAGTCACATCAAAAACTTCCTGTCCTGATGCAGATAAGACTTCAACAATAAGTCTTTATCATCCATTCCAACCTGTCCTTGGATGGAGAATAGGACTTCAACAAAAGTCACATCAAACCATTCCTGGTCCCCTGAACATGTGCCAAAGATCTTTCCATGTTGTCTTCATCCCCTTCATGATTGTTTCATATTCCCTTCCGTGTTTTCTCTTACCCTGAGAATTTCCAGAACAAGGACTGCATTGTAATACTATCAACAGGTTTTCGATCAATGTGTGTCCTGTCTATCGCCCAGCGTCTTCTTCTCCAGTTCCACATTTGTGATCTCATATGCAGTTGAACAATCTGATCTTTTCGGCAGCGCCCCAATTGGTAAAGCTAATGCACAAAATGCTTGGTTGTTATTTGTTCATAAATTTCGCCATAGCATAAATTATTATGAAAGTCGATACCATAATGGAATCCCTGGTATTACGTTGTGGCGTACAACTAGCCTATTATGCCACTCAAGCAGATGAAATAATTGAGAAGTGATGGACAGGCAGAACAAATTTTTGACATCGCATCCTGCTCAAGTACATTAGAACAGACCAAGTGGTACTTGGTCATCTCATGAGATTTACTGGGACACCCGATGATAATTATTCCACCTACCGTCTGTCCTAACAACATCACCATGAAGATACGTGGTGCTTTCAGAGGCACGGGGGAAGACGAAGAGGAAGATGACAGGACCATGTCATCACACAGAAATTTATCATTGTATCTACAGATCTCACAGCGGTCAGTGCAAGTACCACTTGGCTTTAGAACGATGAAATCAGCTCTCACTACGAGTCAAGGCCAAGAGTTGACCCAACAGTGGTGGTAGTACTGTACAAATGGCCTAGCACTGGACACTTCAATTTGATCGATTCTTGTTCACATCCTAAAATGAACGCAATTTAATTAAGCTTTATGTTTTAACATATAATCTTCTGAGCTTACAATTAATTCGCCTTGTTTTTTGAGGTGGATTTTAGTGTAAGATTCTTATTTTGGGAATTATCGTTTCCTGCAAATTTATGTTGCATGCAAGACATCATGTACGATGTCTACGTCATTGTATGGGTGCTTTCTAGTCAGTATTTAAGAGATATCTAACTGTCACTCTACTGTTTTTACTTCCATTTATCTGAACCCCATGGGGCTCCACTACGAGCATCGTTCAGGCCTAATCAAAACATCGTTCGTGAATAACCTGGGCATTACTGTAAAGATGTACTCGAGTACATTGTTACAGCATATTCTAAAAAATAAAAATTAAGGCAGGCACTGAGGAAATTACACTATACAAACATATTTTACTTGTACATGTAATAATACATACGCACAACTGTATTAGATCTACTGTATGCACCAGAGGATCTGATTCATTAATCATTTTTGCAGTGCATCGTATCACTCATCCATCTCAGCCAGTAACGGCGCGTCCATGGGTCGTAGGGGTGGCTCAATGGTGGAAGCAATCAAGCAGACAGGGTCCTCCACTGCTCTCTATCCCTCAGCAATGCAGTACAAGTGTGAAAAACCGATGTCCTGCCCCCACTTCTTTGATGTTATCAGCCCAGGATTTTCTCTGCCCCCCTTCCCTAATATATATACGTTTACCTTCGACTGATCCCCTGAAGGATCGTTTTCGAAGGGAGTACACCCTGCACGACGTTACACTATGCCCAAAAAAACCATGGCAAGCTTTCGTCGTTTCATACCTGTTGACAAAAAAGCTTAACGGTTTTCTTCCGGTGGCCCTTGCTCTTACGCGTGTTTATTTTCTTCTCTACTAAACACAGACATTTGTTTCTTTGTGCTCATTTATAGCAAAGCGCCGCAAAAATTCTTCTATTGAACAATTTAATGCTACGATAGACAATCGCGAATCTCTTCGCTCACGTATCATGCAGTGACAGTGTCCAGATCTCCACACCCCATACAACACCTACAGCCTACACCGGAGAATAGATGCTATACATGCTCGATTCTTGTTAATATTTTTGAATATTACTAAAGCGAGGGGAATTCGGTGGTAGTAGGGGAAATGCCTGATAATTCAACCTTGTCTATTGGCCAGCTTACCCGAGGACCTTCTAACACTGTTCTTTGTCTTGCTTTTATTTAATCTGTTTCTTCATGCCATCTGATTTATTGTCGGTCAAAGCTTCGTGATTTTAAGGTCCAGTTAAATCTTCTCTCTAAAGTTTGCCCATTTAACGTAATGTTCGGTCGGGAAAGCAAACATGTTTCTCTCACCCCTCCCGCATTCACCAATTTTCTGCTTTTTTCTATATTAATTCCATCCCTTACGTTCTTGTTACTTTCTACTTGTCATAGTGGTAAAAGGTCTTGAAAGTTCTGTTTACTCGATCCATAGCTCTATCATGATCAATATCATCAAGCAAAACGTAGTGTTGCACAGAGGTCTGGCCTACCAATCGATATGGTTGATTTATAATCGAATTTTAAGAGAAGCCTCCTCTGGCAATAATATGTTCTAGTTAAATATTAAAGTGCACTGGGACCAGGATAAATCCATGCACCGGTACCTCACTACAGTTGTTTTGTTTCATATATTCAATACCAATGTAGTTGCGATTGATAAAATAACATGCTATCGCATTTGCGTAATGGTTTAGTGCTTACACTTGGTTTTCAGTTTGTGAGGGGGGGTGATTTTGGGTTGGCGGGGAGTTACTATGACATTATTTGCACAATGCTTGTCCTGTCTAGAAATATAGGGGAATGGCGGGATAGTACGGGGCTGGTTTTTGTGGTGGGGGAGGTTGCGTATTGTGTTTGGGGGGATTTTTGTTATGGGTATTTCGTTGATTTTACACTCTAGGCTGATTTAACGGTACGTTGTAATTGTAAATTGCACAGATTTGTAAACCCACTATCTTAAATTATTGTGGATTCCCACTTATTGACACCACAAAACTGCCGATAGTCTCCTTTTGGGACTGCTAAAGTCCCGCACTTATAATTCTAACTGCAGAAAGAGCTAGCTGTGTTAGGACACAGCTGTAATAGGCTAGGGCTCGTTCCTTGACATGCGCTTTTCTCCCGTGCTTTAAAGGACCCCCTCTTCAGGGAATTTGGTCAAGGTTTGGGTTTTCTTCATAATCTACAAGTACATCATGTACTTCTGAGGAGTCTTCATCATCGGTCACTTAATGTATTTCGGTTTTCCTTCTTTGCACAATAAGACAAAAATTTCTTCCGTCATAACACCAAAAACTCGCCAAATCCAGATATCCATTTTACATCACTTCTCTAAAGCCACATGTGTGCATGAATATTTGGGGGTTCCAATACAGGCCGCAATATGACCGGGATCGGGCAAGGGTGGCATTTAATGAGGAATTCTTAGCTATGGGAATGTACTTGGACATCCATTTCGTGTCCACTACAGTAGTTTCATTTCCTCCTTTTTTCCCAAGCAAATCTATTCCAAGGCCTTGTTAGAGGATTATCTTGTGGGGACCCACAAGGGGTGGTCAAAGCATCAGCCATATCATATATCATGCCAGTCTTCTTGTGATTTTCAAGCCTTTTTTGGGGGGGGGAAAACGCCACCCAAACTTTTCCTTTCATCTCTCAGCCACACAATAAACGGACGACCTTGACTTCCTTCTATGTAAACATCCGTTTAAGCCTTTGCTATTAACACCGCTGATCCAATTGGTTTTGAATTCAGTGCTGTAACATTCGGGAAGGCCAGAAAAAAATTACTTTAAAATTTGCCAATTACAAACTGCATTACAATGTATCCGTCTATGGTTGAGATACTGGGGGATGTGGGCAACCAATGTAGGCTAAAGAATTGTTTATGGTAGGCGGGATGTGGTTAGGGGCGTGGTAGCTGATTATAGCGCTCTCACATTTTGGAGATGAAAACGGATTTGTAGAACAAGCAATCAAGAAATACTTTCACTCTATTCATTCATTTTTCCCAAAAGCACTCTTCTGTGCTTTGTAAGCACCATATCGGTAACCGAGACTATGTCACATTTCTAATTATACAACAAAACAGTGGGTTTTTCATGGGCTTCTCTACCAGATTTTCATATAGCCAGCACCCGTTAAATACGCATTGACTGTTGATTCCGATCTGGCCATTCACGCAGGCCTCCCAAATAATTGCTAACTCTTCTTACTTTTGGCACCTTATGTCATCTCTAAGGGGAAGCTGCTTTGCGCGTCGTGATCTTGATATAAGTGGTTTTGTGAGCAACCGGATATGCGTGGGCACATCGATGTTGGAAAGGGGCAACGCCTGACGGCTCTTGCTG
>JAMPIV010006973.1:0-38160 GCA_024509875.1 Oreohelix idahoensis | reverse complement strand
CGACACCATGTCTGTCGGCAGTCCATGAAACTGGCAGGGTAGCTCTTCATAAGGGTATGGTGGAGAAGAAACCAGTCTCCGTATTGAGGGACACTGGATGTACCATAATCGGGGTCCGTCGGTCGTGTATCGACGAGTCCTGCCTTACAGGCAAAACTGTAAAGTGCATTACATTTGAGGGCAAAGTTGAGTCTTACCCCCAGGCGTGTATTAATGTGGACATCCCGTTCCTGTCGGGTAGAGTGAACGTGTTCGTCCTCGAGGACCCAGTTGCCGATTTGATCGTTGGCAATGTTCGGGGAGTGCATAATGCCAGGGGTGTGGCTGGAGCAGAGGCTCAGCAACACCAAAGTCCCAAGACGGATGACCAGGTGGTCGAGATATCACCACCTGACAAGAAAGTACATCGGAGACGGGGCTCGCGGCAAGTGCCAAGTGACATGAATGGGAGCAGTAGATGCATATACGAGGGCCCGATAGCTGGTGATCGCACAGTTTGGGTTCGCAATGTCCCCCTGAGTGCTAGTTGGCGCACACTCAGACAAGTGTTTAATGAGGTCGCGCCGGTTAGATTTTTGGAGGTATTGTCGTTGCGCGACAATACCAAAATGGCACGAATGACTTTCGCGAATAGGTCGGGTGTGCGTGTTGCAGTCAGGTGGAAGCACATGTCGTTGCTTCATAACCACCTGCTGATAGTCCAGCAATAGCAAGGGATAGGTATTGTTTTCGCGTGCTATTAGTACGTTTCGGTTTAAGCCAACCGAACGGTTTAGTCTGACCCACGCAACCAGTACTATTCTGATGAATATCAGTTGTTCTGTACAACCTTTTAATGTATTGAGGAGTCCGATTGGACTGGTTTACATGTGATAGTATTAGAGATGTTTTGTAAACTTTAAAAGATCATGTTTAGGCTTGACTATGTTGTGCTTGGTAATTGATGTTTCATGGTGCCATAAAGGCAATGTCCTAGAGAGTTGGATGTAAAGTATATCTAGACCATGTTTCTAACGACTGTTGATGTTATGAGATTTTCGACTATTATGGATGTATATATCAGAGTATATATATAAATGTATTATGCATTGTGTTTTGATAGACTAGGGGTGGACAGTCGTTGTCATTTTTCACGACTGCCAGAACCTTGGATAACATACGTCATACTCATGTTGTGTTTTGTGGATAGGTGGAGAAGTCATGAACGACAATGGTGGTGGAGAACTATGGCATTCTCGAGTCAGATGAGGAGATGCTGTGGTGGCATATGTTCGTCCATACTCCGAAGGGTTTCAGGCGAAGCCTCCTCCGATGGAAGAAAACTACGTTTTCTTTCTTAAATGGGGGTGGGGGGGGGGGGGGGAATGTCACGCCGATATTTCGCCGAAATTTCAGATTGGCCACATTGGGTGGTTGGCAACCCTGAGATAACTTGACCGTCCAGGTCATGTGACCGGACGGGAAGCGGGAACAAGTTTAGGCGCAAAAAGGGAATTCTTCGTCTTGCCGCGTCCGAGTGAGGACGTACGTAGTTTTTCCCTGGCCATCATTCTTGCTGAGAAGAGTGTGCCATGAGAGGTGTATTCTAAGTTTTGCCTTATTGCGGATTAAGTGGACCATATTGTGTAATTCTAGTTTTGTGTATTATCTAGTGGCAGTGTCCACATACCGCAGATTATAAGTTGTCACTGAGTTAAAGTTTTTTTCATTGTTATAGACTGTGGCCGCCATGGTGAGCGGCATTCAGTGCATTGCTTGTAGAGTGCCGTCATATTGTGTTGTATGAGGCTAGTAGATATATTTATTGAGGCAAGTTTTCTCTGGCGTTAATATATGTGTTTCATATGTTTGTTAGCCGTGTGTGGCTTTATTTTGTGCATTTATTCATTAAAGGGAAATTCCTGTTAAAGGTGTTGATTCCTTATGTCAGCCATTATTGTTGTGGTCGTCTTCTAGAGGAGCGAGCCTGTTGTTATTATCAGTACGAGTAATATTGTTATAAATCCACAGCATATAGTCTGGTTCTGACACCTATGTTTTGAATGCCCCCCAATCGTTTCAAAACCTGTGTGTGTTGGTGGGGTAATTCAAAATATTTCCACTAGGAAATTTCTGTGCGTTAATGCAAAGGTCATGTCTTTCAAATATGGGAAGTGAGATTTCCGAACTATTTACAAATACCTTCTTACTTTTATCTCAAGTAATATGTTTGCAATAATTCTACTGGGAGCTTATTACAACATTCCGACTGGCAAGTGCGTGTCTGTAATCTATCGGCAAGCGGATGATTTATCGCCCGGCACGCCTTAGGTAAACACAACGCTCGGTCATTTTACGAACTGACCGGCCCATCTGGGTTTTTTTTTACCTGTGCCGAATCTTAGCAAATCCGAGAAGTTTAAAGGAAAAATGACGAGCTATTACTGTAGGGAGTGTACAATTGGTATTAAAATACCAAATATCTGCTTGATAGAAGAGAAAGAAATGTGCCGACCACGGAAATTTCACGTATTCAGTACGCTCAAAGAATGTAACTGAATACGGCCGGACAGGAAAAGAGATCGACCCAAAAATAATGTGACAGTTCCGCCGGGCTAAAATTGAGCCACACATGAAGGCTGGGAGCAAGGCTTGGTTGTCAGAGGCTATTTGAGGTGCGTGCCGTAGAACCATTTATCTGCGGTGTGAGCTTAGCGTCACTACAACTTCCGGTTATGACAAACTTTGGAACCAACAACAATGGTGCATATAAAGATAAACTTAACTTCACATCATAATATCTCTGCTACACATTTCTGCTACAAATTGATGCATATGTTAGAAAAATTAATCACTTTCTTTTCAATGTTTTTATTTTTTATATTTTTAAATAAACTGTAGCCTCGATTTGGCGAGGCGCGTGCCTTCAACCTAGTCGGCTATATTAGGGCGCATGTCTGTGAAAAATCAGCTCGGTTGCTTTTTCGTTATTTCCTCTCATCGTCTTTATTATCTATTATTTCGACATAATTAACGCACATAAATTCGTGCCTAACCTCTACTCAGAATTGTTACCATTCTTTCCTACTGTCATTGTTCACGTTTCCCGCGTTGATGCATGACAGGACCAGACAATCGCCCATCCATGAGAGATTAACTGAATCATTAAACGTGATAATACCACATTGGTTCCATGTGAATGCGAGCATAAAGTGTTTGTTCAAGATTGCGTAAGCACTTCCGATTCGACAGTAGAATGGACTTGCAATACGGGTTTAATTGTATAGACCACGATTTGTCTAGACAGGCAGTCGGATTGCGACAAGTCATGTGATACAAGAGGCGGCAGAGTCCGATAAACTAAATAATCAGACTTCCGAATAACTTGGGACAGGTGATTATAGATAAACGCAATCTTGGAAGACATTTTGAAGAGTGAGCAGGAAGTGTGAAATAAGTAAACTTTGACAACATTTTACGGATATCACAACTCCATATATGGACGATGACTGAATTTTTCAAACGCATGAGTCATGGAAAATATTAGTACATCAGTAGAAAACTCGCCAATATTAATACGGTTCCAGAAATTCTGCAGGACACCTCACAAGTCACAGAGGGATTCTGAAATAGAAATAATACCCCAGACGTGTGTTCGAGGCATCTGCGTTAAGTTGTCAAGACTATTCTACTGAGCAAGAAATCTATCTTCCCTTTTGGGGTAAGTTGTAAACATAAATTTTATGCTGTGAATTATTCATTATCTTTCCTTTGTATGCTTGGAAGTGATTAAGATGGACAGAAAAATTATAACCTCAGGCGAGAAAAAAAATTATCATCCTGCACTTGGACGTGGAAACGACAAAGGCTCAAATTATCATCCAGTAATTTTTATAGATTTAGAAGAAAAAAATAATTTCGCCTGAGATTATAATTTTTCTGTGTCTTAATCACTTCCAAGCATACAAAGGAAAGATAATGAATAATGATGAACGTGATGAAAATGATGATAATCTTAATGATGTTAATAAATGTCCATGTTTCTTTGTATTAATTGCAAGATTTAACATGTGGTAATCTAGGAGAGTAGGAATGCAAAGAGAATTAATGAAGGAGATCAAAATTAGACATCTAAAATATTTTGGCCATGTAAAAAGACATAACACCTTGCAGAATACCATAATGGAAGAAAGAGTTAAAGGCAACTGTGCAAGGAGGTCAGCGCTAAAAATGGGCAGATAGCATCAAGAGATGGACAGGAAAGATTCTATTAGAGTACACCGTCAAGACCAGAAACAGTAGACGTTGTAGATCCATTGCAGCTGATGTCTGATGTCGAGATGGCAGCTGATCTCTGATGTCGAAATGGCAGATGATGATATAAAACAAGAGTTTTAAGACAATCAGAGTAAATACAAAATACGTAAACACAAATCTTTGCAATGCTCGTAAAGAAGACAAGACAGAAGACGTTGGGGATCCATTGAAGCCGACCTTCGATGTGGAGATGACAACTGCTGATGAATGGAGAGGAGAATAGACCAAAAAAAAAACCCCAACATCAGTAAATAGATGCTTCAGAAAATATATAAGACTGTGTGAGTCGAGAGATCCGAAAGGGAGATTCGTTGAATTTAACCAAGCAAAATCTCGGCCAGCAAATAAGAAAACCAAAGTGTACATAGGCTGGACATACACATAGGAAACAGGCTTAACAGACACTCTTATGGCACTGGCATTGAACACGTTGTTTAGGTTCAATTAAAGGGAAATAATGGGGACACCAAAGACCAAATGGAAAATAACTCGATACCAGAAATAAAAAGAAAATTGGGAACATATGAAACGGTGAGCTTATCTTTTATTTTTTATTCTGAGAGGAGAAATAGGTTTTGTTTTTATTTATTAATTTATTTTTATTTGTTAGATTCTAACTGAGAGTTACAAAAGATGAGGTAACAGGTCTGAACACTTTGAAAATAAAGTTCGTTTTCTCCTTCGTTCATTGACCTATATAGTCGACACACATAATGGATATAATAGGCAAGACACACACTTGCAGTAACAAAGTAGGATTCCCCGTCGTACGCAAAATGGAACGAGTCTGTAGTTAAACCTGCTATTCTGTTGTCAGTTTCGTGTAATCTTTGAAAAATGACAAAATAGGTTTATTGAACTGTTTACTAATTCATCCTGTACAATTGTATGCCCATTTAATTCGGTGCACATGGCGACTGCCTAATCTTCTCTACGGACAAACCAAACCTTTTATCTAATCATCCAGATCCAGGAATGGTTTCCTAATTTGGAAACTTCTATTGTACAATAAAGTGACAGTAATAGATCAATCCATTTGCAAAATATCGACCTAACATGTCGAACTGAATCAGTATTTATGCGGTCTGAGAATAGTTAAAGATAGAATGACAAAACAATGCATTACAAAACATAAACAAACAGAAATCATCAAGTCACTATTAAGGCGGGCATTGTGATCGCTGTATCTTTGTTTTGATGTACAAGAATTGTCTAGCCACGGTTTCTTGCATATTTGAATATGATCAGTAATTTTCTGATTATAATTTATAATAACTAACGTGATAATGTCACATTAATAAACTTGGTGGAATCAACATTTTTAATGAGTACACCCAGTGAAAAACCATGTTTTGGGAAAACCAAATAATAATTAGTGTAAGAAAGGCTTACTTATTTACTTAGCCATCCCTCTTCTACCGTGAGGTGTACATGTTATGTTAGACAGTCATACGAGGTTAGAAAACTGAAAAGACGCTTGGTGTAAGACATACAAGGGTAGGTAATCTAAAGCAAAGTTTCCTAACATGAGGTCCACGGACCCTTTGGTGGTACTTGAATGGATTCTAGTTGGGGGGCAGGGGTGCCCGTGTGCACAATGTAACATTTAAAATATAACATTTTATGCGCTTATACACTTTTTTTTTCCAGAGAAGGTGTCCGTAGTCTTCACATGACAGTCAATGGGCAATCAAAGAGGTTTGTGGCACAAACAAGTTAAGACAACAATGATCTAAAGATACTCAGAATAGGTCAGCAATGCGGAGCAAAATATAGACATTCAAAAAATTGGAAGAGGAGACGACGATATCACAAAAAAAAAAAAAATACAAAAGGAAGAGAAGCATTCATTGCACTATGAAATATATGTGTCTATATATACAGGGGTGATGTCAGCACCACGCCGGCCGCCTTAACCTTCCCAGAGCTGCTTTGGTACACAATTTATAAGGATGGGTCGACCCTGGAGCCGTTTATGGTCTAAAAAAATCCCACCTCAACTGGGGATCGAACCATGGACCACCGAGCTAGAAAGCCAGTACACTAACCACTGAATAAAAGTAATGTAACTAATAAAAATAAAATATTAAAAAAAAAAAATGAAGTAATTGGGATTTATTATAGCATGGGATACGAAGAATATACTCGATAGATAGACAGACAGACAGACAGACAGACAGACAGACAGACAGACAGACAGACAGACAGACAGACAGACAGACAGACAGACAGACAGACAGACAGACAGACAGACAGACAGACAGACAGACAGACAGACAGACAGACAGACAGACAGACAGATAGATAGATAGATAGATAGATAGATAGATAGATAGATAGATAGATAGATAGATAGATAGATAGATAGATAGATAGATAGATAGATAGATAGATAGATAGATAGATAGATAGATAGATAGATAGATAGATAGATGAAGACAGCCTTAACAGTGAGTATTTGGTGTTAAATCCGTAGGTCTTATGGCACTCCATGAAGTAAATTAAACGGATTTCAAGATTAGACCGACTTCCGTCTTTCAAGGAACAGGATCCGGTTACATTGTCCTGGATGTCAGGTACACCACAGGGGTCAGGATTATTGAAATTGATGGCAACAGATGTTTGGACCATTCGAGAAATGTGATAAAAATGTTTGCAACAAGGATTAGGAAGCTATTGGCTAGCTTCACCAATATAAGTTGTACTGGTTCGATGGTGTATATATCGCTCACGGACTCGCATGTAAATCTTCTTTTAATGGTAAACGAGCCTTTGGGAAATGACACCTTACGTACGTGGAAAACATGAAAACGTTTTGAAAGCATGGATTAATCATAAGACACAAAGTTTTCGTATGCCTCTAAACCAGCGGTAGACAACACAGGAGTTATTGGGGTCTACTTTATAAACAGTGGGCCCACTAAAAATCTACCCAGAAAAAAATAAATCATGTTTGTTTTCAAGTTTCAGAGTATATGGAATTGTGAATAATGGTAGCCAATTTATGACAATTATCTCAGCCGAGTAGGTTTCCTAATTTTTTAATATTTATAGAATGTGTGATTCCCGTATTCGCATTATGTGTATACATATATTAGCCATACTAATTTTCTTATCCCACATGTCATGTCCCATCTTTTCCCACAATTTACTGTCTCCCCTCCCCCAGGATCACCTAGAGATCTAAAGAATCATCCCACTTTTACTCTAAACCAAAGGATGGCAACATGTCGATATTGATCTACCGATAGATCCGAGGGGATCATTTAGTAGATCTCTAGGTGGCCGAGGACAGAAAGAAAAAGGAATTGTTCACCTAGGTAAATTTTCGGACTCACCCTTTCAATCTGGCATTTAAAAGTGCGGTGTTTCCATGTTTAAAGGTACTTTGAAACATTATCAGTGAAAACCCGCAAGCTTGCTGACTCAAATTCACTTTCTTTTGTAAACTATGTAAGATCGGAAAAGATATTTTGTTTGACGTTAACATTCGGTAAAATATTATTTAGTGTGAATTATCTATCACACTGTTGATGAGGTTGTATGTAACAGATCGCCCGGCAGAGTTAAAAGTGACAACAAGGCTGCACTTATTCAAATTCGAAATATTCTGAAATTAAGTACAGACATGATTTTTATGATGGTAGATCTTTCGAGAGCTCAGCGGTTCTAAAGTAGATCCCCACAGCTCAAAGGTTGTCGACTGCTGCTCTAAACCATGGAACGATTTCGGCTACATTGTTGTCTATCTTTGAAATCCACAATGACCGATGCGGCGAGACTGTAAAGAATGAAAAAATTTTAGCCAACAAAGGATGATTAGATAAGTAAAAAAAAAAAGGGGAATTGTAAATGACAAGTTGTGTTTATTTTACTTTCCTGTAATTTAGTTGTCAAATTAGGTATTTTGTGATCCCAGTAAGGAAAAAAATATTTATTATATTGCCCATTTGGGAAATATGTTGTTCAGGAACCAATTAAGTCAGAAGAGCCGGTGTATGTCTCTATTTAATATGCAATTTATCCCGAATTCGCATTATGTGTATACATATATTAACCAAACTAATCCTTTTATACCACACGTCATGTCCCATCTGTTCCCACAAAAGTTGCAGTATTTTTTCATGCCACATTTTTCGGAACGGGATCTAAATTGTGCGCCTGTTGAAACAAAGCGCACATTTTTGCCATCCGTAATAATGACGGATGTTTGATTTTGGAGACAATTTCTTATATTTTCCTCATTTATTTCGGGTGATAATGAATAAAGAATGGAGTTCTCTACATTGGCAGTAACTCGACCGATTTTGTGGCTGAAGTTGATACTCCCTTAAATAATGATTCGGAGACGAAGTAATAAAAAGTTTGTTTTCAAATTTGTGTTTGTTTTGTTCTTAATATGTACCAAGGCAAGATTTTCGAACATATCTGTACAGTTACAAAACATATTGTGATGAAACAACTGTTAATTAATTAGTCAAATTTCAGTCCATTGAGTTTATGTTAACTTCTCCCCGTGTCATTTTTGACGCGTTGCTTCATAGCTTCATAACCACTGCATGTAGATTAGAGCCACCATGCGTCCAGACTTGGTCGGATTTGTCCGGCTTTTCACGCTTGAACTGTGCGTTCGGCTGGATTTTGAAAAAAAATGTTGAAATGTCCGACTTTTCTGCTTTTTTCTAAATAATATGAAAGACGCCATTTCGAGAATTCCACATTTTAATTACAGATCCGACGACCGAGTTAAAGTTATCATCTCCAACATATTAAGCAAATAATTTATCAATATTTCCATGAGCTTTCCCGTTGTTGGATGGTTTATAATATATTATCGTCATGTTTTAACTCAGGTTTTATGATTTTTGCTGTTTATTTATTTTCAACTGTTACGAAAAACATGTATTTTTATGATAAGACGATATTAAGTTCAGCCAATTAAAACCTTGTCTGCTGTTGCAAATTACAAATACTTTTAACTTTAATATTGAATTTAACATTAAATGACATTATATATTTACTACACTAACCTACTTTTCAGTGTGTTAAAATAAGTGTGTAATCGCAGATGAAATTTCTGATGTTTTGGCAGTGGTCGGCACGATTCAGACGCAGAATGTCTCGTGTGCAGTGGTAGCACATTTGTGCCAGTAGCAATAATAGGTGATGCTGATTTCAAAAAAATAAAAACACACCCGCGCGCGCACACTCACACGCATACACGCACTGAGGGGGAGGGAATGAAGCTTCAAGAGAGACAATCTTGGAAAGAATACACCTAGATTATTTGCAGTTATTAGCCCATTGTAGGGATTTTTAAAAAAAAATTAATATTAATTTCAATTATTAATTTTATTATTTTTACGACTGATTATTGTATAGTCATGGGGATTACACAACTATGCCAATTTTCAGAGCTATTTCTCATCTGGAAGTGATTGAAAAATCGATTGCAAGATTTGAAGGTGACAACAGGGTGACATACTGTCGCAAAATTGGTTTCAAGTCATTGCAAACGGGATCAGTTAGATTTATAAACCCGTCTACGATCGAACGACCGCTTTCAAAATGGCGGCGTATCAGCGAAATGTGTATCGGACAGAGGAAATCGCCAACGATAATAAAAACAGAAGGGAATCCGTATGAAAAGGATTTTACATTTCAGTACAGGGAAGGATGGTGTATAACTGCATATAAGATGGAACGGTAGGAAGTTCTCATTTACGGAGATATATGCGTATTTCGGCTGCCCACAGTTACGCTAAAAGCATGTAAACCCACTTCTGTTCTAAATATTAAAATCAACAAATAACAGTTTGGGAATTTACATGGATAGGAAGATAGAGTTTTATCAGCTGAATAAAACTAGATAAGATGGAACAATATGGATATTATATATGCTGAGAATGAGAAAGGCAAAATTTCAGTCGACGCACAGATCGGCTGAAATCACGGTTCGGGAAGGATTTTTTCAGGTCTAGTCTTAGGCTGTGACGTATCTACTCTCCGATACGTTCGCGCTATCGTATATAAAGCGTTTCGGTAAAACTCTGAGAAGACCCAACGCAAGAGGTTGAGACAAGACTGAGGGCAGATAACGCCACGACTCTAAATCCATCTGAAGTGTGAGCGGATCGCCAGAAAATTTCAGTCTAAGTGTCTGGAGTCTGAGGGTAAGCGAATTTACGATAGCTATCCTGTATAATAATTTCTTTTATTTTGTATTACAGGTTCATTTAGAATTCACAAAATATGCCTGTATAATATTCATTGATATAACGTATTATTATTTTAATATGATTTATTCATGTGCTTAGTGGAAGATGGTTGCTTGTACAAAAACGTATCAAAACTAGCCCCACAGCCAAATAGAAAATATTTATTATATTTAATGCTGTATCTCGTCGATATTAAATGCATTATCGCTTACGAAGATAAAGGCAGTCCCATGACCAGAGATTGTCGTAGGGAAATAAATTGTTAGAAGCTTCAGCATGGAAGATACCGCTTTTACGAGGTTAGGTGACTAGTCCCCTTCCTCGCTGCCTTTGCCTTCCCTAGTTCGAGCGCACAACTTCGTACCCATTTACAGCTGGTAAACTGGAGTGTTCTACAGCCAGTTTCAGTAGAAAGCAACCTGATCACGTGGTCACTCACTCTATTTATTTTATGTATTAATTTTGGGTAGTTGCTAAGATAGCATTAGATTTGAATTTGTACTTGATATGATTTGGAAGGATCAAGTTATAGAATATGAAGGGATGTATAGGAGCGGATTAAACCAGATGATGTTTATTACTGATATGTTAATATTAATTCTGTATCATTGAAATGATGTTACTTGCTATGACTGTATAACTCTGACACCTGATGACTGACTTGTCTGACTTATGTGCTAGTCAGTTATACTTAATTGAAATGTTAATATTAATGCTATATCACTGAAATGATGTCCTTACTTACTATGATTGTATAACGGTGACATCTGATGACTGACTGGTCTGACATCTGTGCTAGTCAGCTACAAGTCTAGCCAGATACTAGCCAAGGCTGATATGTTGCAGGTTCCATGAAATAACTCAAACCAGACTGTCCAGTATCAGAAGCCGGTGTAGTTCATCCGAGGCAATCCCACCAAAGTGCAGGACCCCAAAGAGTGAACTTCAACTGGTCATTGGCATCCCTACTGTTGGGCCTACCAAGTCTGATATCAGCAAAGGACAGTTTCAGCAGTATCAAGTTGGAAAGATAAGTGTCCTGTTTGACACTGACCACCTATACATGTGAAACAGCCAATAGTTCAAAACAATAATTAACCATACAGAAACTCAGTCAACTGATGACAGTTATCCTTAAATTCAAAGGACTAATAACAGTGATTTCAGTAACTTTATTATTTAAGATCTTGAAGTCTAAACAGACAATAATAGTAATTGTGTGAATATTTTTATATATATGTGTATACTCTTTTCCAACTAGTAGAAATAGAATAATAGTGCAATTATTAAACTATTTTACTGTACCTGAGGATTTATTCACTTCTTCCATTTTGTGGGTTCAGTGAATGTACATTTTACTTATCCCCTAGCATATAAGTAATCATAAGATAGTCACAGGGAGGAGACACCTTAAATCCTGGTACTACTTCTTACCAACTGGGCCAGGGTTTTCACAGTCTGACTATTTTTATGATAACAATACACCAGTGCTTATTTCTAAGACTGGGGTATTACTTGTAAGGTCAGAACTCTTTACTGGCATACTCTTACATAATAAATAAATTTAAATAACCTCCCGCTACACATACGTTGCGAGATAAAGAAAAGCCACTAAAAAAGTTAAGTGAAAGTGGACATAATGCAGAGGGCAACAGTGTTTTTATGTGTATTTAAAAAGTAATTGATCTTTGTTAAAGAAGATTATTAATTATGTTAATATATCAAGTTGATTTGATATGTAAAAAAAAAAGTTTCTGTGTCATTTATAAATTAAAATAAAAATGTCCCACTTTTTGTCCTCCTTTTTGACTCTAGTGTCCTCATTTGGCCTCCTTTTTGACTATAGTGTCCTCCCTTGGACTCCTTTTTGACTATAGTGTCCTCACTTGGCCTCCTTTTCGTGACAAAAAATTGAATATTGTCCTCCTTTTTGCGTTGAACGATAAGGTAACCCTAATGTTGATAAAGGATCACATAAGAATTAGGTCGTCATGAGGATATGCCGCAGATAAAGCACAACATAATTGTTTCCCATCATGATTTGGCGGGTAACTTAGTCGTATATTATTAATTTTCCAAATCAAACGTCCTGTAATGAACAATGAAAAAATCCCGCTTCCTTTCGGGAAAATATAGAAAAGTCGCGCATTGCACTGTGAAAGTTAAGTTGAACACGCATTGAACGAGTACGATCTTTCGTGGTGCATTCTCCAATGAAATTGAAATGAAACGGAATGAAATAACTACAGGAAAATTAGTGTCGTCATGAGGGCATACGAAAGAAAAAGCAAACCCTAGTTGTTTCCTGTCATGTTTTGGTAGGTTACTTGCTATATATATATATATATATATATATATATATATATATAATATATATATATATATATATTATATATATATATATATATATATATATATATATATATATATATATATATATATAGTGCAGTCCACTTAAGCGGAACTCGCTTGAATCGAATTTCGCTTAAGTAGAAGCATTTCTGAAGGTCTCGGTCAAAAGTCTTCTTTAGCTTGTTAAAAAACAGTTTAAGTGGAACTCTGATAACTAGAATTTTCAGATGTCGAGGTAATTTTTCAGTCTCAACTCAAATTTTTTCTCGCTAAAGCAGAAATGCTGCCTTTACCCCTCTCAGAAGACCAAGTTATGAATGTGTGTGACAGCTTGCAATTTTTTTTACAAAAAAAGGTGATATATTGTTTGACGTCGGGCGACAGTTTTTACATGTTTGTAAACGACCAGACTCCGGGAATAAAGGTTACCGCTGAAAACGTTATCACTATGAAAGACAGACAGTTAGCTTTATGGAGGAAATAATGTGATTATATGAGAGCGAACAGCTACAGTCATATGCTTTGTAAATCATTGAGTTTATATGCAGTAACTCTTACTAACGATCTTCCTCAGTTGGTCTTGCTCTCGTTTTTATAAAAAGAAATTGTATGTGTAGAAACCGCCAAGTTAACCAACAAATAAAAATGTATCTGTAGTCCAATGGCATATTCGGAAAAAGTGGGAGGGGGGTAATTTGAACCTTTAGATTTCATTTATACTAGATCTCGAAGTGCACAGCTAGATCAGAAGTCGAGTTCTCAGAGTGGTCAACTGCTGACTGGTGTTGGGGTAAACATTATTCGCGTCGTTTCTCGATTTTATAAGTCGAACTGAATGTTTACTGCCTCTTGTGATTCAGAGTTTCTATTTTCATGTGAACTAAATGTTTCCTGTCTTTTGTGATTTATAGTTTCTATTTTCATGTGATCTGAATGTTTACTGTCTCTTGTAATTCAGAGTTTCTATTTTCTTGTGATCTGAATGTTTACTATCTCTTGTGATTCAGAGTTTCAATTTTCATGTGAACTGAATATTTACTGTCTTTTGTGATTCAGAGTTTCTATTTTCATGAGAAATGAATGTTTACTGTCTCGTGTGATTCAGATTTTCTATTTTCCTGTGAACTGAATGTTTACTGTCTCTTGTAATTCAAAGTTTCTTTTTTTATGTGAACTGAATATTTACTGTCTGTTGTGATTCGGAGTTTCTATTTTCTTGTGATCTAAATGTTTACTGTCTCTTGTAATTCAGAGTTTCTAATTTTTTGTGAACTGAATGTTTACTGTCTCTTGTGATTCGGAGTTTCTATTTTCTTGTGATCTGAATGTTTACTGTCTCTTGTGATTCAGAGTTTCTATTTTCTTGTGATCTGAATGTTTACTGTCTATTGTGATTCAGAGTTTCTAATTTTTTGTGAACTGAATGTTTACTGTCTCTTGTGATTCGGAGTTTCTATTTTCTTGTGATCTGAATGTTTACTGTCTCTTGTAATTCAGAGTTTCTAATTTTTTGTGAACTCAATGTTTACTATCTCTTGTGATTCGGAGTTTCTATTTTCATGTGAACTGAATGTTTACTGTCTCTTGCGATTGAGAGTTTCTATTTTCATGTTATCTTCTTGATGTCCCTTGTTTGATCTTTATGGAGCCACCACTACAGCTGGTTGTTCATGCAGGAATCCTGTATCAAAGACTTCATCTGTTCTTGTAGCGGTGATTTCTGAAGCTATTTGTTTGACATAATAAAGCTGCCTGCTCCTCTGTGTAGAAGCAGATATTAGTTGCCTCCTAGGACATGCCTGACGTAGCAGTCTTCCTATTCTTTCTGTGTCTCCCCCAGAGACCCCGTGACCTACATACACGTTGCTTGTTTGTATTATGATATGACAACACAGTACAGGATCAGAGATTAGTAAAATATGTCGTGCAGATTTTTTAATGTTGTGGCACTTTCAACCATGCTACTAATAAATACCATGTGCTTTTATTAATTTGCTTTTTAAAAGTGGAAAACATATAACAATGTTATTTAACGATGAAACAGTTGCAAGAAATTGTTTTAAAAAATAACTTTATGCCTTCTTTCTGTTTCCGACCGCAAAATGACCATCTTTGAGCAAACTTCTGATAAGACGAATTTCGTGTAAGCAGAAATATTTTATATAGTCCCAGCGACTTGAACTTATCCGGACTCCATTGTAACAGGCAACAGTTTAACGATCTCTCATGTAACGTCACTTTATTTCCAATTTTAGATTATATTTTATTTTGTTTCTGGGAAAAGAACATTTTAATGTTTTAATTTAAAAAAAAAATGTTGCCTCGTTTTGGCGAGTTCAACCTAGTCGGTTATATTAGGGCGCTTATCCGAATATAAAAGACCTTAAGGTCTGGAGAATTGTTATAAGAACATTAAAAAAAGCTATTTTGCTTAATTGTCAAATGGTAGTTATTGCTCCTGGTTAGACATTTGTTTTATGTATATCCATGGATACAATTGGGGATATAACAAGATAACAACAAAAAGCGACTTTGTAGTCATCTTGTATTCATTTTGTTCTTTTTTTTTTTTGTCAGGAAATGGGAGTTAGTCACCCCCCACTAATACTCATTGAGCAACATCAAATTCATAAAATAGGTAACTGGTGAAAATACCTGAAAAAGAACAGCTTAAGAAAAAAACATGAGGGAAACGAGCTAGCGTTGTCTGAGACTTATCTTGAAAAAAAGATAGCATTACAAGGAAGTTCTCGTTCTTGAATCTCCAGGGTTAGAGACATACAGGGATACCTTAAACACATGGAGAATATACTTGGAGATCTACATAAATAAAAGGAATACAGAAAACATGAAAAGAAATCGAACGGATGGCACAGGACATGACAGTTTAGTGTGAATTAGTTGAAGGTTTATGCCTCACGGGGAGATGAGGGGTGATGATTGTGAATATCATATCGGTTGAAATGAAGTATAGGAGCGCGTATGTCCGATTTCGCCAAAATGTCTATTGTCGCTACAGTTAGGATTAGTATTATTTTTACAGTTAGGATTCCTAAACTAAACTTAACCCTTACTCCCAGTTGCTTTGTCTATGAACTTGTATTTAAGGTCACATTAATGTGACAGAGAATTATGAAAAATAGATTTTATTATCTACATTTTTCTTCCACCTGGCTTCACCTTGCTTCCCTATTAGTTATGCACGTTTTTTTTTTAAACGCAGAACTCTTCAACACTTAGATATCGGCCTCTTTCTTAATTTAGCCACGCCTAATTCTTTCTTTTCTCTACACTAGGAATGTTTACTATGATGCACGTAGCGAGAGATAAGGGGGAGATAAGCTAAATGAAGAATAACAAAGGGGGCGATAAGTTGAAACGTATTTTCGGTAGACATTGATCAGGAGGAATTAATCTGAGTAGAAGGGGGAGAGAATCTGAAAGAAGGGGAGATAAATTACAATTCCCCCCCCCCCCCCCGTCCCTTCCTTATCCATTCGTTCGTGAAACGTAATTAAGCTACAGAACGACGAAGATCTAAGACCGTCCGCTCGTTGCCAGAGTCCAGCAGGCGGCGAAAAGGTGGCAAATTTTCCTTCCATTCAGAATTTGAACACAGAAATCCCCAAAGGTGTTATGTGTAACACTGGTCAGCGACTTTTCTACCATTTTAATATATATACTCCAGCTTTTAAAATCCATTATTCAGTACCCACAGACTTATTTCAGAACATCTAGCTTCGATTCTAGAACCATTTGTATTAATACAGTTTCATAGTTTTCGTTGGAGATTGTTTTTAATTTCTGTGTTTGCGGTAAATATTATAATAGAAGTTTGAGTGATTTAATTGTTAAGTCCGTCATTTTATTTCACTAAGATTTTTCGGTGTACAGAGATTTAACTGTTAAGTCCGTCATTTTATTTCACTAGGATATACTGTGCTAATTGACAAGCAAATTTAAATAATCTATAGCTAAATTGTTCCGGCTGTAGCGTTAATCTAACTAACTGATTTAACCAGTAAGAGATATTTTAATCGACTAGTAAATGCACCATTCATTTTGAGTACTGACGAAATATATATCTATTTCTAATTCATTATGAGTAAATCTATAAATGACTAGCGCTTATTTCACGGGGTTTTTTTTTTGTTAACGGTAAATAAGCTATATCCAGTTAGTTCTATTCAAAGTTACATAACCGAGTGTAAATAAATTATAATTCTGTGCGGGTTAAGTAGAATAGTATAGTGGTGTAGTGGTTATTGTGATTATATGGTTGTTTCTTTTTTCCCATATCTAGTACTGGGTCACTTACAACAAGAAAATTTAGATTTGCTCTGCAAATTACGATTATCTAACATTTGGAAATCATTGAATATACATACCAAGCTTCGTCTGTTTAAAAACCTACCAGCGGTCTAAGCCTACGCCTAAACCTGAATCGGACAATAACGGATCTAAGTCCAAATGTACAAAAATAACATTTGTATATATATATATATATATATATATATATATATATATATATATATATATATATATATATATATATATATATATATATATATATATATATATATATATATATATATATATATTGGGTCTTCAAGGTAAACCTGTCTGGCCTCTTGTTTACACCCAGAAAGAGACAGAGTACCAACTCATAGAATATTAAGAATAATTTTTTTTTAAACTGGGCCTATAGCTATCCAGATTTCTTTTTCCCCAATTTCATTTACATTCAGCCCGTGGTGGCGACATACTCAAACATTAACATTTCCTGACCATCGACCATTTGTAGTGTGACAAGGAATTTTATACTGATAGAATTTACCGACCTGACATTCCTTTATGTAAAATGGAAATCTCAAGCTACTGACACTGTGAACACTGTTAATTTTCTTACCTGGAGTAATTAATGTGACATAAACAGAAATCCTAATAACAAGTAACGAAATAAACGTTCCCCGAAGAAGAGGATTTAATCAGTCTTTGTGGAGCTGGGGTTTATTTTGCCAAAATAACACTGGATTTGCTGTGTGACCCATGAAACTATGTTCCAGATGCTGTTAAATCTACAATACGGTAAGAAAGAATGAACGTGGCCACGGTCGACTGAGAATAAAGGAGTGAATGAATGAATAATTCTCTCTATTGTATAATCCATGTACTCACAGTGTTTTTCTTATTTGGTTTTTTTGCTAATGCTGTCCATTTCAGAATAGATTAACTTATAAACTTTACAGCATAGGCAAATTCTAGACCATAGCGCAAATCTTTTTGACTTTTTGTGGGGTTAATAACTTTCTTCTAACGGGATCTTGTCTCAACAGAGGGAGGGGTATTACACCTATGAGTCTATTCCTTTACTAATTCTAATACCTATGATTTTTTTTTACATTTTTTTTTATATTCAATAATAGCTGTTGTAAAAGTTTCTTTATGGTAAATAAAATTTACATAAAACTTAATTTACAGGTGTTGGTCAGCTCGTCCCAAATATCCCTATTCCATTAATATAGTGTTTCACATTTTGTGTGTCTAATTGTCGTCACTTATCTGTGTGTGTGTATGTGAGTGGTGGATATATATATATATATATATATATATATATATATATATATATATATATACATACATACATACCAACGGGCTGATCACCCGTTTGCCAGTCACTTCGATTACGGAAACAACAGCAAATGGATTGATTTGCCGTTGCCCTAAAGACGCCAATAGGCGTGATGGGAAACAATGGCAAAGAAAACCTATCTGCTGTTGCCCTAAGATGCCACTAGGCGTAATGGCCACTGACTGCTTTGACGGTCGGTGGCTAAGGATGGAAGAAGAAGAAGAAGACATACATACATACATACATACATACATACATACATACATACATACATACATACATACATACATACATACATACATATATATATATATATATATATATATATTAATATACAAATAGAGGTATACTGTCTGACAAAAATCTGTTGTAGAGATAGGCTGGACTATAGAGGATCTTCTCAAAATCCAGGGACAGACTCTACCTTTTTCACCATTTTCACTCGTTAAATCTATTCCTTTACCTTATCTCTCACTGAGTTACCACCTGTTCTAGTTCTATTCAGACGGGACCAAAATATATCTTAAATACCTATCAAAAATCTACGACAATTAATATGGGCGGCTAAATTAGCCGACTGAGAGTTAGACTTTTGGGCAAAATCTGATACATGTCCCACTTGAGTTCATTTCAGCTGCGAATATCAAATCCACTACAAGGCTCATAACAAAAGTAAATGATCGATAAGTAAAAATGTATAACAATTCACAAACTTACCTTTGAGTTAGAACATTATACTGGATTAGCAGAAAACACAACAGATCAACAACTAATGGTACAAAGTACATGCCGCCTTCGGGTTTAACAGTTGTTGAATACCAGTCACTCGAAACTGTCGACGTATTTAGATCGCTTACTTCTAGTCAAAACAAAATCAATAAACCTTTGAATGGGTTGAGTTAAGCTGAAGAATAAATCTGATTAAATACCCATGAGAAAACCAGTACGCGTTAAGTTATCAAAACTAGCCACTTTTTTTTCAACGGAATGAAATGCCCACAGTAAAATATTTACGTTAAGCTGAATATACGTGCCAGAACTAACTAGTTCCCGTGTAATTCGGGGAAGTCTGTGAGTTTCTATGAGATAAAGAAATAACAGGACCACTGATCCCTTCAGGCATGTCGTACAAGACATAAGGTTGTGCATGGGACTGGCAAACTCATCAAATAAAACAAATAGCTTTAGAAACCACATCTACAACAGCATGTTAAACGCTTGGTGCAGGCTTCCTGAAAGAGGCCAAGTTGTAGCGGTGGCTCCATACTCCAGTAGGAGCGAATAGGAAAATGATCATGAAAGATGAACTCATCATCATCAGGTGTCATCTTCATATGGAAGCTCGGCTGCCATGGATCTCCAACGTCTTCTGTCTCTTGTCTTGGTGGTGCATTCGGAAAGACTCTATCTCTTGATGTTATCTTCCCACTTATAGCACTGTCTTGCTCTAGCACTTTTGTCTTTAACTCTGCCTTCTATTATGGCCTTCAGTAAGGTGTTTTACATTGGCCACAATATTTTAGCTGTCTAATTTTGATCTCCTTCTCTTTTCATCAGGATGAACTAACTAGCAATACATATGTTAAGATATTCAATAGTTTGGCGGAGATTCAAATGATAAGTTTTACATTTCTTTGTTGTTGTTTTTTTTTTTTTTACTAAGTTAAATTTTTATAATAAATCCCTACTTTATTTTCTACTTTACTTCAATAATTCTTAAAAACAATAACTTCCCGGCAAGTTACGAAATAAAACTGACAGTATTCTGAATATAAAAAGAAACGCCGGCAATAGCTCACAATTTTAGATATCTCACTAGCGCCAGAGTTTGTCTAGCTGATGGTACACACGGCTGTCAGATCGGTAACTACTTCCGTTGAGAGTGTTGTTGATGGTAGAGACAAACCTTGGTAGTATTTGGGAATAGCGGGTAAAAAACCGGAAAGCGGCTTGTTCTCGTTCAATCCGACGATCTGACGAGTGAGTGTGGAGAGAACATTTTACTGATTAATATTGACAGAGTTACAGCGGCTTCTTTGAACCAGACAGTCACAACTAATACGTCATAATATGGTCCTTTTGCGCGGGGCGGTACTTTGTTTACACCGGACACAGAACAGTATTCAAAGGAACCAACGCTTAGAGATTTAAATGTTGTGTTGTAATAGTGTCTAGTTTAGTGTTTCTCAAGCGCTGTACCGCGGCACATTAGTGTGCCGTAGCACCTATCAAAGTGTGCCGCATTTTTTTTTAAAAATTTACTTCATGAAATATATTTTTAGCGATCATGTAATATAAAACTGATCTTACAGCTTGAATTCATTCAATAACAATTGGAGCTATTAACTGCTTTGAACAAAAATAGATATACTTCAAAATGTCATGACGAAGCATAATGCTTCCACTTGGACCTAATTAGATTTAGAATTTTTTGGTTGTTTCTAAAATATACCTTCTAATTGTTTTAAACAATTAAAAGAAAATCGAACAGAGAGTTTTCTTTGTTCTAAAGTACCCACAAATTACTGTATTTAATTTAGCATATATCACTGTAATTTTTTTTATTCAGATGCGGGATCAGATAGGTGTGCCGCAAATTTTTAGAAATTGAAAAATGTGCCGTGAACACAAAAAGGTTGAGAAACACTGGTCTAGTTGTTCTGTTTTGTATATTATTTGTTATGAACGTTTATTTCTGACATTTTATTTCCAGCATAGGACACATATCAGGGAATTTTTTTTCTCTAATTTTTAATAGTTTTATGTTCTCCACTTTATTCCCACTTTCTTTCCCTTCTGTTGTTTTATTGTCTGTCCCCGACGAAGGCCTTGTGGCCGCAACGTAGGTTTTTTCTTGTCCTTTCTCCCAGTAAGACGTATCACTATTTTCTTTTTTTTCATTCAACAGTTTTTACCCCCGTCTTACGGCAGTCCTCCTCAGATACTAATATGAACTTTTATAAGTAAGTTAATGTAAGTAAACCTGTATTGTCATGCATGACAGTTTGATCTGTGTTGATTTCATTTTTTATTAGTTTGGGCGAGTACATTTTCTTATATTTTCCTTATTTTTTTGCCATTTATTAAAAAAATGTTAATGAGTAATTGAACCACTCTGTACCTGACTTATCCGAGATAGATAGATAGATAGATACATAGATAGATAGATAGATAGATAGATAGATAGATAGATAGATAGATAGATAGATATATAGATAGATAGATAGATAGATAGATAGATAGGTAGGTAGGTAGGTAGGTAGGTAGGTAGGTAGGTAGGTAGGTAGGTAGGTAGATAGATAGATAGATAGATAGATAGATAGATAGATAGATAGATAGATAGATAGATAGATAGATAGATAGATAGATAGATAGATAGATAGATAGATAAGTAGGCAGGCAGACAGACAGACAAAATCGCTGACTGACAGACGGAAGAACGGAGAGACACGCAGGTCATATTTTTGTCTGACCCATGGCTTACTTTTCTTCTCTATGTTTCTCTGAACCTTGTTGTTTCTGTGGTTTCAACTGCAGGCAATGTATGGCTCTCAGTCTTCAGTGAATTTATAATAAATCCCCTAATCATTTCATTTGTTCTATTTTGTTTTTCTGTCAGTGTGAATCAATCATGTAGTTAGTGCTGCCATTATCATCAGTGTCCTATTTGGTGCAATGGCGCATGGCGCCACCTGTGGTAAAGTGGGATGATATAAATATTTATAGGGGACTTAGTGTACTGACTGAGATCAGCTGTGAAGGTATCTGTATCTAATAGGTGTAGTGTTTTAAAGATAACCTTTCTTTGCTACCACATTTAGACCTCAGTCAGAATTATTCTGGAATATTGTGATGACTACGTTGAATGTCTAGGGTTATGATAATGATGAAGTGTAAGTCACAACAACAACAGACAGATAAACAATTTAATTTAATCCACAACACTTTACAACACTGTGACACTCACATACATATAACACTCTATAAGACTATCTTAAATGAGTCAAGTCTTAACGTTTAAAAATATATGTATTAATTCCTTCAAATATTAGATACCCTGATTCAACTACAAAGTGAACCAGGAATCACAATCAAATGTAATCACAAGTTATATGTACACAATTTATAGATAGAATCTTTGTATTGACATATATTATTATTATTATCATATGTGTGTAAGTTGTGATGTAGTACTATGAGGTAATACTGGCTTTTTCAAGCTAGGTGGTTGTTTGTCCTCATGACTTCAAGTGTTTGCTTCTGGAGGAAATAGTATTGGGAAAAGTTCACAGTTCCTGTCATTTGAAACAATTAATTGTCCCTCTTTATTTAATATACTGTCAATTTTTGAGGGGGGTACATAAGATTGAGCTGCTCTGGCCACAGAATCTTATCTTCTGTGAGGGCGGCAGGAACCAGTCTCCTCTGCTCGCTTGCTTCACCGTATTCTTGAGACACCACACTGGTCGCTATCTGGACCAAGTGGTATGCTATCAGCCTCTGGATTCAGCAAAACTCAGACCAGGTGCTGCTTCAATAAGTTAGGACCACGGTCCCACAATTCATGGAAATAATAAACAAATACGTTGACTGGCGATGAATTATGGCACAATTTCGATCTGCCTCTGTCCCAGGCTGTTATTTAGAAAAATATGAGCTGGATCTCAACGCACTTCTTCTTAGTAAGTTTATTTTAAAATTTGGCACTGAACAGACGCTCCTAATTGACTATATCAAATGGTCTAGCCAATAGGACCATGTTTACAAAATCTTTTGAAAAAATTTACCCTTCCTACGTTTCCCCTAACAACCAAAAATAGTATTTGCAGTCCGACTAATCGTGGTTCGCCTTACATATACTTCTAGCCAATCAAATAGGATTTAACTTGTTGGCCTATTTCCCGTAAAATGGTGGTTTCAAAACATGCCACTGAGCGATTATGATTTGGTGCTGTCAGACAACCTCACTATTTTCTTTTGGCTATAATTTGTTAATTCCTAGACTATTTGCGTAACACTTAACATATTCTTTGTCAGCAAGTCCTAAGGAACCCAAATATATAAATTTTATGGAGCTAAGTGGCTGCGTTCAAAATATGCATTTTCTTCTACCTCCCGTTCACTTCGATACGTTGTGGTGTCTTCTGTACTGTCAGGCTTTCAGACATAAAACAGTATAATGTCATGTTTACTAATAAGCATTAAACAGGTTTTTAAAACCTAACCCTCGTATTGGTAGTGTTTTTTTATCACTGTCCATTTGAAAAAAAGTTAGTGCTTCATGCCTTACGCTTGGGGGTGGCATTAATTTTATATCGCGAGACGCGTGTTAGTGTTGCAGGCGTTCCTCCGTTCAGCCCTCTCTCTCTCTATCCTAAGTCCATCTGTCCTTTCGTTTATGTTAACGTAGTGTATATAATTCATTAATGCTAGTATTAATCTAGGTCGTTAAGCAGCATGCGTATCTCAAGGTTTTCTAAGAAACACAGTACTAGTTGTATTTTTCGAACGTGTGTAGTTTTATGCAGACGGAGCATAAAAATGGGTTTTTATTGTTCAACTAGCATGACGTTCTATTAACACAGGCGTACGCTATTGGAAAGCACGGGTCTTTAACCATTCTTCTTTCCCCTTTTATTGAATTAATGTGTTAGGCTTTACATTTACTTTTTAATTTATATATGTGGATTTAGAAAGTTTCACGACACCACCACTACATCTGGCCTCCTTGCTCTTACGACATTGTGCTGTCCCTTCTATGCTCAATTCTGTTAGCTGAAGCGGATGTCTGATAACCTGTGTTTTATTCAGTAAGGATCATTGTTTAATAGTATATTTATTTTTCAATTATGTTTCATGTTTCCCCGTGACGTTCCCGGGTTGTGGAGACAGAAGGTATAATCTTAATAATAAACCTTACTTCCCGAGGCCTGTGACTAGATAGAGAAGAATGGTTTCTGCCAGGCATCGTATGAGATGGTTTAGTTGATGTTATACATGAGACTAGCATCCTCACCATGTCAAACATATTGCTACAAAACTCCCGCTCCCGAAGCTTATAAAGTGGTTGGACGGAGGCTTCCTGTGCTAACCCCGTGCTTCTTAGGGATTTTTTTTTCCTTAACCAGCGGCACTTGGGCTTTCAGCCCTTCGGCCCAATGACATGTCATTACGAGGCTGGGGAGCCTGTGGACTTTCCTTCCAACCCCATCCACAGAGGGTTTATCTCAGGAGCCGTTCATGTTATTCAGTCAAAATCCCGGTCGATGACTCCTTCAAATTCTCACACCTGGGCTTGAACCTTGAACACCTGATCGCCAGCGCAATGTCTTAGGGATCTTTAAAAGTTGACATTCATTTGTTCATTGAATACTTGTTCTTAAGTGTATCATTCATTTAATTATTTTGTATCTCCACAACTTCGTGTCTCCGGTACTGCTTTTCTTTACTTCTTTCCATGCCATTATGTCAAATGGCCCATTATTTATTTATTTTTATCCTTTGTATCCTCTTCCTTTAACGTTTACTTGTTGTCTGAAAAAAATTTATATTTCTTCTCTTTTGTAACATGCCCAAAGAAAGTCGATTGATTTCTTCTAACGTGACTAATAAGCTTCCTTTGCACACTAGTCTCTTTCATGATATCCTCAATACTCATTGTCGTAAATTTATTTTGAGAGAAAGAGTCTTAGAAATAGTAGTCCGGTTTAGAGTGTATGTGGTGAAGTGGGATGTTATAAATATTTATAGGGGACTTAGTGTACTGACTGAGATCAGCTGTGAAGGTATATATATCTAATAAGAGTAGTGTATTATATATAACCTTACTTGCTGCCACATATGTATACCTCAGTCAGAATTATTCTGGAATAGTGTGATGACTACGTTATATGTCTAGGGTATGTGTATGATGAAGTGTAAGTCAAAACAACAACAGACAGATAAACAATTTAATTTATTCCACTACACTTGACAACACTGTGACACTCACATACATAAAACACTCTACAAGGATATCTTAAAGAAGTCACTGATAACTTTTCAAATAACCATATGTATTCATTGCTGTCATGAATGAATATGTGTCCTGATTCAAATACAAAGGGAACCAGGAATCACAATCAATTTTAATTACAAGTTATATGTACAGAATTTCTCAATATGAATATTGTAGTGACATATATTATTAAAAGTATCCTATGTGTGTCAGTTGTGTAGTAGTAATATGAGGTAATACTGGTTTTGTTTTGTTCAAGCTCTGTTGGTATTTGTCATCATGACTACAATAGTTTGTCTTTATTGGAACTAGTATTGGAGATGTTCTCAGTTCCTGATATTAAAACAATTTACTTCCCCTCTTAAGTTTATGTTACAATGTTATTTTAAGATGGGGGTACATAATTTTGAGCTCAGCTGGCCACATCAGCTTATCTTGCGTGATGGCGGCAGGAAAAGACTCCTCTGCTCGATTTCTCCCCTGTGCTCTGGAGACACCTCACTGATAGCTAAATGGACCAAGGAGTATGCTGTCCGACTCTGGATTCAGCAAGCTCTGACCAGGTGCTGCTCAATACCATCAAGACCACGGTCCCACAATTCATAGAATAAACACAGATACGTTGACTAGCAATGAATTCTGGCACAAATACTGGCACAAATTCCCATCTGCTTATGTTCCAGGCTTTTATTTAGCAAAAATATGAGCTGGCTTCAACGCACTGTTGCTTTATCAAGCTTATTTGAACTAGTGGTCTCGAACTAACGCTCCTAAGTGATTATATCAGCGAGTCTGGCCAATGGAGCCACGTTTCGACAAGTGTTTGAAAAAATTTTACCTTCCTACGTCTCCCCTAACAACCAAAGATAGTATTTATAGTCCGACCAATCGTGTTTAGTCTTATATTTGTTGCGCTCCAATCAATTTGGAGTTTACATGGTAGGCTATTTCCGTACGTAAGGTTTAAAAAATCTACCACTGAGCGATTCTGATTTTGGGGTGTTGTCTGACAGCACCATCATTTTATTTTGGCTATAACTTGTTAATTCCTAGACTATTTGCGTAACGTTTTACATATTCTTTGTCAGCAAGCCCTAAGGAACCCAAATATACAAATTTAAAAGAGCTAAGTGGCTGCGTTCAAAATATGCAATTTCTTCTACCTCCTGTTTCGAAGATGTGCTGTCTGGGTACTGTAATGTTTTCAAACGTAAACCCATCTATTGTTATCTTTTCTAATAAGCGTTTTTCGTGATTTTAAAACCGAACTCTGGGAAGGTTAGTGTTTTTATCACTGTCCGTCCGAAAAAGTTAGTGCATGTGGCCTTACACGCGTGATAGTAGTAATTGTGTATCGCGTTACGCTTGTTGGGGTGGCATTAATAGCGAGACGCGTGTTTAATTTTGCATGCGTTCGGCTTTCTGCCTCTCCCTTCTCTCTATCCTGCTTTATCTGTCTTTTAGTTACGCTGTGTATAAAATGGAATGAATGAAATATTAAAATTAGGTCATTGTTCAGCTTGCGTATCTCAAATGTTTTTCCAAGAAATACAGCACACGTTTCATTGAAGAAAGCGGGTAATAATATAGTAGGCTTTTACTATCAACGTGAAAGCGTTACAATTTGCAGACGAAGCATAAAACAAGGGGGATTTCGAGTACAGTTATTGTGACAGCACTGTTATTTTACCATTGCTCTTTTCTTTATTAGAATTTATTTGTTAGGCTTTATATTTACCTGATAATTTATATATGTGGATTAGAATATTTCACGACACCTCCCCTCTTAAAACAGACATTATATGTCAGTCCTTTATTCTATATACACATAGAGAAATTTATTATTATTTCTGGGGTTTACGGTGATTCTCATCACACGGATGGCGGCTTAAAAAATCCGCTCCCAAATTTGTTTTTTCCGATATATACTCAATGCTAAAATTATATGGAGCCAAAAGTAAAGACCATCGGAGTAACCTGGAGTTCTCATGCCTAGCCTGTGCTAGAAACGATAAAGGTTTGTGGTCTGCTTGCAACTTAAAGGCCTTCCCATACAGATAAATATTGAATTTCTTTATTGCCCATATTACTGCAAGACATTCTTTTTCGCTAGTTGAGTAATTGATTTCAGCTTTATTCAATTTTCTGCTAGCATATGCCACTGGGCTTAATTCCCCATCCAATGCATCTGATTTCTGTAGTAGAGTTGCACCTAACCCAATATTACTTGCATCCGTCCTTACTATGAATTCTTGACTTAAGTCAGGTAATTTCAAAATGGGTTTACTTGTGAGCTTTTCCTTCAATTCTTGGTAAGTCATTTCACATTGTGGTGTCCATGTAATGCGATCTGGATGTCCTTTACGTGTCAAATCAGTTAACGGTGCACATATGGAATTAAAGTTTTTGATATACTTCTGGTAGAAACCACATAATGAGACAAAGGATCTCACGTCCTTCTTGGTTTGTGGTCTCGGGGCTTTCTGTAGTTTCTCTAAATTCTTTGGGTCAGGGGTCATGTTTCCCTGATAAACTGTGTGTCCCAAAAATTCCAATTCTTTACATCCAACGCAACATTTGGTTGGTCGGGCTGTTAAATTTGCCTCCCTAAGTCGATTAAACAGCATGTTCAGAGAGTCAATGTGTTCCTCAAATGTTTCTGTTGCTATCAGGATATCATCCATGAAATTTGTTATACATGGATTATTCAGAGGGTCCAATAATTTTCTCATCATTCTAGAGAAGACACTAGGCGCATTCTTCAATCCAAATGGCAATCTATTAAACTCATAGTGTCCTTCTGAGGTACTAAAACTAGGTATGGTCTAACCTCAGGCTTTACTGGAATCTGATAGTATCCTTTACTCAGATCCACTTTTGAGAAATATTTAGCTTTATTTAGTCTGGCAAACAACTGATTTGTATCCGGCAATGGATCCACCTGTCCTTCTGTAATAGCATTCAGTCTCCTGTAATCTATACAGAGTCTATGTTCTCCAGAGGGTTTCCTTAAGAGTACAACACCGGAACTATATGAGGATTCACTGTGTGAAATAATTCCTTCCTTCAACAGATAGTCTATCTCTTCCTTCAAAGCTTTCTCCTTAGCAAACGGAATCGAATATGGTTTCATACAGACAGGTGTGGGGTCTATCAGTTTCATATCATATTCCAATAGGTTTGTATGCCCTGGTCGGTCTGTTAACACCTCTGCATGATTATTTAGAACCTTTTGCACTCTCTCTTTCTGAGTTTTCGTTAAATGTGTACTGATTTTCACCTGTGCTGCTGTCTCACAGGGGTGTAATGGATATTCAAATGATGAAAGTGGTTCCTTTTTCATCTCCATGGCGATGGACAAGGACAACAAGTGTGTCTCTTCCTGATGTTCTCTTTCCAAATATTTCTTCAGGAGATTCACATGATAGATTTTTTCTTTCCCCTTCTTATCTATCTTATAATTTGTTCTAGACACCTTCTCTAGAACTGTATATGGACCTTGCCATCCAATTTGTAACTTATTCTGACTCCCGGGCAAAAGAAGCAGTACTTTCTCTCCCACAGCCAAATTTCTGTCTTTCGCCTTCCTGTTATAATAGGCAGCATTTTTCTTCCTGGCTTGTTTCAAATTTTCATTGGCAAGTTTCCAGCCAGTTTTTAAACGAGTGGTCAGCTCATTCACATATTGGTATGAAGATGTAATGTTTTCCTCTGCCTTTTCATCAGTCCACGTTCTTAACAAAGCTTCGAGTGGACCTTTTATTGGCCTTCCAAACAATAATGTTGCCGGGGCCATACCGGTTGAACTATGGGGTACCTCCCGATAAGCAAAGAGGGCGGCGTGCAGGTACTGGTCCCATGTATCTGGTTTTTCGTGTGCCAACTTTCTCAGGATCGACATCAATGTGCCGTTAAATCTTTCCACTTGGCCGTTCCCTTGGGGATGATACACACTACAATGGAAGTGTTTGGCCTGGAAGATCCTGAAAACTTCTTCAGTTAGTTTCCCCTTGAACTGAGAGCCATTATCAGTCAAGATTTGATTGGGAAAGCCTAACCTTGTGAAAATTGTGAGCAATGCCTCTGCCACATGTTTAGAATCAATCGATGACAGGGCTACAGCCTCTCCCCACATAGAACAAGTGTCCACCAGAGTCAGAATGTAGCTGTTCCTTCTCTTGGTTCGGGTGAGAGGTCCCACAAGATCCACGGCAACTCTCTCAAAGTGTGTTCCCACTATGGGCATTTCCCCCAGAGTTGCTGGTGCAGTCCAATGTTTAGGTGCTACTCGTTGGCACTCTGGACAGGATTTTACATATCGTTTGATATCTTCAGTTATTCCTGGCCAGAAATAGTGACAAGCTATTCGCTGTCCTGTTGCGCTGATTCCCATATGACCACTGAAGGGAATCGCATGCCCTAGTTCCAACACTTTAGTCCTATATGAAGTGGGAAGGACCAGCTGTCCGTGACCATTGGATTCAGATCCAGCCTTCCTATATATCAGTTTGTTCTTCATATAAAACTCTCCCTTGCCTGGAGGTGTATGAGATTTGGGCAACTTCTTGAAACATGGCTTGAGTGTTTTGTCCTCAGCCTGTGCCTTCCTCATCTCATCTGGGTGAGTATTTATGGGATTATCCTCCTCCTTTTTTGACTGTGATCTGGTCTGCACTGTTGCCAATATCACAAGTCTCTTGGGATTCCCCAAGAAGACATATCTACACCCCAATATGAGAGGGTAGATTGGCTCATTTATCACTGCTGCTTTTATGATTCCTTCCACATATCGCGTTTTCACTTTTATTCGGGCGACGGGAAGTGTCATGGTAGCTACATCCTTGGTTGCAGTTTGAATCTCCACTGTTTCTGTGGTGTATTGATCGGCCTGCACCAGGTGAGAACTCACAACGGAATCGTAATCTAAACCGGTATCATATAAACACCTTATAGTGACACCATTACAGATGACATCTTCACACACTGGGGGGTGGTATGGTTCCTGTAGTTCTTCAGGTTTGACCTTCTTTTCCTTTTTCCCCGATGTCATAGCAGCACAATGAGGAGGTTTCCTTCTACAATGGTCAGTGTCATGATTGTTCATCTTACAATTTTTACACCACCTTTTTCCTTGGTTGAAAGATTTTCTTTCATCATATTTCCTTTCATCGAATTGTGGGAATTTATTTTTATTTTCATACCGTGGCCTATCAAATTGGTGCTTACCTTTATTTTGATCCTTAGGATCAAATTTATTAAAGTTATGTGGTGCCCTAAAGTTATCCACTTGTTTCTTTTTATTACCTGTTACCTCTGCTTGAGCTGCTTGATACCTTTCAGCAACATTTAGCAACTCACCCAGCCTCTCTGCACCTTGTTCCATGAGAAACTTTCTCAGGTCTGGAGCCATGGACTCTCTTAATTGCTCTATAAGGACCATTTCCTTAAGATCTTGGGTTTTCCCCAGAGAAGTCCATTTCTCCAAGTATGTCTCTATTCGTGCAGAGAACTGGTGATAGGTTTCACCTGACAGTAGTTTAGCATTCCTAAATTTTTTCCTATAAAATTCTGCATTCTTTTCATATCTTAACAAAAGAGCCTGCTTTAGCATGTCATAATTTTCCTGATCACCTCTGCTCATTTTTGCAAAAACTTCATAAGCTGCCCCACGAAGTCCCTGAGATAACTTTAAGCTCCACCTTTCTCTCTCTAACCCATACGTGGTAGCTAATAGTTCATACATATTTAGATAGCTCTCTATATCATCGTCTTTCTCAACAAAATGATCTAAATGAAAATTCATAGCTGAGGTTGAGGCTCCTTGGCTAGCAGTGGCATCAGAGGCAAAGGGACTGGCACCATTTTCAGGAGCATGGCCCTGAAACTCAAACTCCCTTAATCGTAACTCATGTTCCCTTTGTAATCTTTTATCTTCTGCTTCCCTTTCTGCAGCTAATTTCTTCTCTTCCCTTTCTGCAGTCAATCTTCTTTCTTCTGCTTCCCTTTCTGCTGCTAATTTCTTCTCAACCCTTTCTGCAGTCGATCTTCTTTCTTCTGCTTCCAATTTCTTAGCCTCAGCCTCAATCTGCAACCTCTTAGTCTCAGCCTCAGCCTCAAATTGTAACTTCTTAATTTCCCTTTCAGCCTCTAACTTTCTTTCGGCTTCAAACCTTCTTTCTTCGCGTTCAATAAATTTGTCACATTCCGTGGTGACATAGGCAACCATAACTTGCCCATCTAATCCTAACTCTTTTGCAGTCTGAACAGCAGCAGATCGAAACTTGGCCAGGTCCGCCATTGTCTATCAGGTAAATTTACACAATGTCTAACCAACAATTCAATCTCTAAATATATATCTAATGGACAACACAGGCACCGTGAGCTCAACCTTATTTAATTCCACCCAAGGATACCTTTTAATTCTTATATTCCCTGAAGTGAATTACCCCCAATATTTTTAATAGGTAAAGATTCAAAATCCCAAGAGCGAGACCCCAATATATGTGGTGAAGTGGGATGTTATAAATATTTATAGGGGACTTAGTGTACTGACTGAGATCAGCTGTGAAGGTATATATATCTAATAAGAGTAGTGTATTATATATAACCTTACTTGCTGCCACATATGTATACCTCAGTCAGAATTATTCTGGAATAGTGTGATGACTACGTTATATGTCTAGGGTATGTGTATGATGAAGTGTAAGTCAAAACAACAACAGACAGATAAACAATTTAATTTATTCCACTACACTTGACAACACTGTGACACTCACATACATAAAACACTCTACAAGGATATCTTAAAGGAGTCACTGATAACTTTTCAAATAACCATATGTATTCATTGCTGTCATGAATGAATATGTGTCCTGATTCAAATACAAAGGGAACCAGGAATCACAATCAATTTTAATTACAAGTTATATGTACAGAATTTCTCAATATGAATATTGTAGTGACATATATTATTAAAAGTATCCTATGTGTGTCAGTTGTGTAGTAGTAATATGAGGTAATACTGGTTTTGTTTTGTTCAAGCTCTGTTGGTATTTGTCATCATGACTACAATAGTTTGTCTTTATTGGAACTAGTATTGGAGATGTTCTCAGTTCCTGATATTAAAACAATTTACTTCCCCTCTTAAGTTTATGTTACAATGTTATTTTAAGATGGGGGTACATAATTTTGAGCTCAGCTGGCCACATCAGCTTATCTTGCGTGATGGCGGCAGGAAAAGACTCCTCTGCTCGATTTCTCCCCTGTGCTCTGGAGACACCTCACTGATAGCTAAATGGACCAAGGAGTATGCTGTCCGACTCTGGATTCAGCAAGCTCTGACCAGGTGCTGCTCAATACCATCAAGACCACGGTCCCACAATTCATAGAATAAACACAGATACGTTGACTAGCAATGAATTCTGGCACAAATACTGGCACAAATTCCCATCTGCTTATGTTCCAGGCTTTTATTTAGCAAAAATATGAGCTGGCTTCAACGCACTGTTGCTTTATCAAGCTTATTTGAACTAGTGGTCTCGAACTAACGCTCCTAAGTGATTATATCAGCGAGTCTGGCCAATGGAGCCACGTTTCGACAAGTGTTTGAAAAAATTTTACCTTCCTACGTCTCCCCTAACAACCAAAGATAGTATTTATAGTCCGACCAATCGTGTTTAGTCTTATATATGTTGCGCTCCAATCAATTTGGAGTTTACATGGTAGGCTATTTCCGTACGTAAGGTTTAAAAAATCTACCACTGAGCGATTCTGATTTTGGGGTGTTGTCTGACAGCACCATCATTTTATTTTGGCTATAACTTGTTAATTCCTAGACTATTTGCGTAACGTTTTACATATTCTTTGTCAGCAAGCCCTAAGGAACCCAAATATACAAATTTAAAAGAGCTAAGTGGCTGCGTTCAAAATATGCAATTTCTTCTACCTCCTGTTTCGAAGATGTGCTGTCTGGGTACTGTAATGTTTTCAAACGTAAACCCATCTATTGTTATCTTTTCTAATAAGTGTTTTTCGTGATTTTAAAACCTAACTCTGGGAAGGTTAGTGTTTTTATCACTGTCCGTCCGAAAAAGTTAGTGCATGTGGCCTTACACGCGTGATAGTAGTAATTGTGTATCGCGTTACGCTTGTTGGGGTGGCATTAATAGCGAGACGCGTGTTTAATTTTGCATGCGTTCGGCTTTCTGCCTCTCCCTTCTCTCTATCCTGCTTTATCTGTCTTTTAGTTACGCTGTGTATAAAATGGAATGAATGAAATATTAAAATTAGGTCATTGTTCAGCTTGCGTATCTCAAATGTTTTTCCAAGAAATACAGCACACGTTTCATTGAAGAAAGCGGGTAATAATATAGTAGGCTTTTACTATCAACGTGAAAGCGTTACAATTTGCAGACGAAGCATAAAACAAGGGGGATTTCGAGTACAGTTATTGTGACAGCACTGTTATTTTATCATTGCTCTTTTCTTTATTAGAATTTATTTGTTAGGCTTTATATTTACCTGATAATATATATATGTGGATTAGAATATTTCACGACAGTGTAGAATGATGGTGAAAAAGCTCAGTGATAGGAAAAGGTTAGCGAGTAAATATGATGCTCCACAGAGTGCTGGAGGAGAGTAAAGACAGACTTATTTACGACAAATCGTTTCTCTCAATCTTCTCTTCCACTCTCCTGGTCAAACAATTATTTGCCAGTTTTCCAGACACACATCTGCGCTCACACCGATTTGGTGCTTCAGCCACACAGACGACGTGGATACAACTATCTTAAACAAATATGAGGAATTTGGGCCTTGGTAGTCCAACACAGTACTATATATGTTTATGCTGTTTATTAGCATTAAACTCAATCACAACATCCAACAGGTTACATAAAAATTATCATAAGTACAGAAAATACAATTAACAAGGTGAGGATGGGGTAAAGAAGATTGGTATCGACTAAGCCCTTCCCGCTTATTAGACAAAGGTAAACCCAGTCCCAAGATAGATAGTTATCAGGAACATAGGTAATGTAACCTAACAATGAAGTTAATTACTCTGAAAGAGGTGTTACAATATTAGTTATGGTGGTAGACAAAAATACTGTTATCCCAATTGTGTCTTCCCTTTACTAAGCAAAGAAAAAAAAAGGGGGGGGGGATGAAACAGAGTTAACAAATTATCCCACTTAAAGGAACAATGCAGGGTATACAGAAAAACGTATTACCCGGTAGGCAAGTTAACAAATGGTTTTGCAAAAATAAATCTCCTGTCATTCATACACTCTGTGAGGATCCACACTCATATACACCACACACTTACCGATTTCAGCATCAGACAATCCATAGCATGATATACACAGTAATTAAACTCTTTACATGTGAAACTGTCTAGTCCTTCTATGTCCCGCCCCAGATAATGCGAGGTTTCACTGAGAGCAAATATTCCCGCTTATCGCCGGACTTGAAGTTCTAAGAGTTCTTGTGTTTTATTATAAAGAAACGAGTCTATGGGATGGCACTGACGCATTTCGACGTAGGGGTGAAAAATGAGGTGCTGGTATAATCCTTCAATGCGTGATGATAGCCACTGACCGGTAAAGTTTTTAATCCAGTGAGGAAAAACTAGGCTCGGTCACAGTCAGGTAAATCGGTATTCTCTCACATTTAGAGCTGTACAGAAATTATTGCTACTGGCACTGTTCATCTTCCAGTGTATCTCACAGATTGAAATTTAAATTTGATGATAATATTTTAAATGGTCTTGGGTAGGCTTTCTTTCATGTAATTATGACAGCTAGGCCGCATCGGACCGCCACAAGATTAAATTTAAAAAAATGTCTCATCAAACTGTCTGGAAGTTTAAGAACCGAGTATGGAACTCTCTGTATGATTTATTTATAATGCTGGGATCGCAAAGGTGATTATTCTAGAGAAAAATATATAAAACCCATGACAATCATAATCATACTTCAAAAATCAAATAATATTCTTAATGCGCGATAAATTTACCGTTAAGGCTATTATATATACACTCGCGTATTTAATTATGTATTTAAGAAAACACGTCACGAGTCTAATGGTTAAAATACACATCTATATATATATGACTTAACTAAATTTATTAATTATAAATTCCTTCGCGACTTTAAAAGTTACTTTAACATTTAAACATCTATTATTTTTGGAAATGTTATAATAGATATATCATTAAATTTACCACTGGAACTTTTGGGATGAGTTTAATTAAATAGATTAAATAAACACAAAATCCAGTGAAATAAAATGAAAGCACTAGACCACTGATCACTTTAACAAATATATTATACCGTGCACAGAAAAAGAAACACTCCAATTTGTAGCCACCAATTTCAGATGGGAATCTAGCAACTTTCTACTAATAGCTAGTGAATCTTAAAAATCTCTGGCACTGAATGATAGCATGGCTTTCTAGTGGTCTGTATATATTTAAAATGGAATTAAAGATGAGGGGGGCATGAGAAAGTTGACACTTTTTTTGATCTCAGGAGACTTTCGGGGATCTGACCGACAGACTAAAGAAAGATGCCGTCCCCTGGTTTCCCGTTTCCCCGTTCGTTGCATCCGACATCTTCCACCGTTCGCTCCGTCTGCGGTCGGTTTAGCGCTTAACATGGAGGTGCGGAAAATGCCGGCAAGAAACTTCCCCGTTCGTTTCAGGGACCACTACTGCTTTGATCTCTCCCGCTCAACGTTCCTGAAACCCCTTCCGTGTCTGTTTGATCCTGTTCCGCTCGCTCTGTTTGAAGTAGGCAACGCCCCCACTGCCCAAGTTAATGAAAATAACTTCATATCATTGCTCAGGCGATGTCCGTGGGCGTGATTTAATCTTTCCTTAAATCAATGCGATGACCAGAATGAACGGTAGATAAACTGTCCACATATTAATCAGCCAACGTGTTGGCCATCTGCGTGGAACGGTTGCATAGCTAATGAGTCCAGGTGAAAATAAATTACCGTTTGATGAAGAGTTACCAAAATATTCGGGGACACTGATGCTAACGAAGGGGTCGCTACAAAGGGTCGTGCTACAACGATTCAGGGCCAGCTGAGTTCGTCTGTGACACTCATTATAGCTGGCCATGGTATTTTGAACTTTGCTCTTTGAGGCCACATCTCTATGGCCTTTAGTGCGTAGTCCTATTCGTTTATTAATTGTTCGTGACTCACTTCCGTATGTAAGGATTGGTTCTATGTAACGACGAAGACCTCTCTTTGTTATTCTTAATCAGAATCGACGTTATTGCATTCCAGGCAAACCCATATATGTTCAGTCTCCCTCAGCATATGTCGAAGGGTATGAATGCTAAGTGTTCCTGTTGGTTGTATACACGAAGGATGCATCCTCTCATGCTTCCGTCCCTGCTGGTTTTACGTTTGTTGCCAAATTCCAGCAGTCTTAGCCTTGATGATTCATCGATTGCAGTGTCATTCTTTAATAGGCGATCATCAATTGCCCTCGGTATCTCTCCCTTATCCATATCCAATGCACCTTCTATGGATGCTCTTGAAGCTAGTCTGTCGGGTCTTTCATTGCCGCGTACCCCTGCATGACCAGGACAGTAGATCCACACCAGTTTCCTGATGCTTCGAGGCTTCTATAGAGGTTTTCCATGCATGCCGGAGCCATCCATTTTTGACCTTCCGAAGCATGGATTGTGAGCCTGATACAATAACTGCCCTCGTTAATGAAGTTTCAGACCTATTCTCATGGTGGAGGTTGTTATCATGAAATCCCCGCTATGTTCTGCAACGATTCTGCGCTTTACTCTAGCAGAGAAGCCTCACCCAGATTTCTCATCACGGAATAAAGAACCATCAATCTACACAATGGCATCATCTTCCCCAGCATGATCATTTATCAATTGATAAACTTCCAGCTCTGCCCTCCCATTGGCCCAGGTTCTGTCCTCTCTACCAATACTGATGATAACTTGCTGTTAGTTCGTCCAATTCTCACCTGATTTATTCCATTCTTCTCCCTTAAATATATATTCATCTCTCTTTCTTACTATCATTGACAAAGAACTGATGCATGAAATAATTTTCATTTTATAGATTGCTGTTTTTGCGTAGGCTATTCTTCTCTTCACTTCTGAGATGCATCTTCCATCCGATGTTACTAACATACTCAAGTGTTTGAATCTGTTTAATAATTAAGTTTACATTATTTATTTAAAAAATAGAACAACACGGACTTAAACTGTAATGCGAGCTTGCAACACGAAAAACTAGGAATGGAAATCTTGAACCAAAGTTACACTTTTTGACAGTGAGATATATAACGAAACGAAAATGAAAGAATATGAGATGTCAATAAAACATGAACATATTACGAATTTTAAAAGCTTCGAAACACGAGACGTATGGTGGTGTGTCTGGAATTTCTCTAAAAATTTGGCAAAAAGACAGACAGATGTAAATATATGTACTGTTAGTGACCCACTTAACTGTCCGATTCCGGTGCTGTCCGCTCCAGTCCAAGATAATACAGATCACGCGCCGTGAAACTGCGTAATTTGTTGAAGGCTTTACGGAGGTCCCAAGAGTTAAGAGTGCGGAGTAATTACCTACAAGTACAGGAGAGCTGGTTATATAGATTTGTGGCTTTACTGGCCTAT